>QZML01002188.1:180727-203807 GCA_016801275.1 Hystrix brachyura
TTTTTTTTTTTTTTTTTAGTTTTAGAGGTCTTACAGTTTTCTGGTTTTATTTAAACACAAATATCCTGCTAAAATAGTTATCCCTTACATCAACCAGAGTTGATGCTCTAGCAGGGATTATTTGATTGCAGGCGAGCGGCAGAATAGTTTTCTGAGAGACAGTGTCTAAGGGAGGCAGAATATTAGATAATTTTTTGGCACAGGGATTTACTTGATCTAACTTCACAACTTTACCTATAGTCTTTCCTGCTTTCAGACATCTTTTATAATTCTTCAATAAAATATAAATGAATTATAATGATACCGGAAAGGAGAAATGAACTTTAAAAAGTAACGGAAAGGTTTCTTATTCACAGGAATTGAGAGAAATGGAAGAATTTCAATGGCCGAACCACAAGAAGATGGATGTAGTAGTTCATAGAGCATTAAGACTGTAGAGCATTAAGACTTTATGGCAGAGAGAGAGAATGGTATTATCTCTACAAGTTTTTCTTATTAAAACTTATTTCAAAATGAAAGATGTTGAGATCATAAAAATATTATGAAATAAAAGTATAGAGTAGTTCTAATATTTTATTGAGTTCTGTCGAATTTAAGAGGCTTTAACTTTGTTAATATTAAGTATCTTCTACAAGCCAGACACTGATCTAGCTCTTTGGGGTACAGAAGTATATCAAATAGAATAAAGTGCAAAATACAAATAAAGAGCAAAATAAAAGATAGATAATAGGAAGTAGAGAGATAGATCTTTCCCAAATGGGAAGGAGATCAAGAGATGGAGGGAGAGGAAAGGAGGGAGAGGGGATGAAGAAAGAATTAAGATGTGTTCTGTACATGCACCAACTCCCTACAAAGAATGCAATCATTATATATTATAAACATGGACATAAAAAACAAACACTGAAAACAATCTTTACCCCCATGGAACTCACGGTAGAGAGTACATATCATAGCCAATATGATAAATAAATAAAATATGGAGTACAATGCAAATATGAACGCCACAGGGAAAAATTTAGAGGTAGTTAACAGAGATAAGGAGGGATATAGGGCAGAAACGATGCAATTGAAGCAAAGCTTTCTTGATTGGGAAGATGATATTTGGCAAAAGCTTAACACCAGTGAGGGGGAAGCTGCCGAGATAGAGGGGTTCAGCCAAGCACCCCCGTGAGCACGTGCTGAAGAGAAAAGGAGGCTGTTGGCATGAGTGGTGAGATGGCATCGACCAAAAGGGCAGCGGAGAAACAAGAGAGGAAAGACAGAATTGTATATTTTACACCAATATTCTTTACTATAAGTGGGTTCCAAGATTCTAAAAGTTTAGCTATGTTTTTTAATGTGTTTTGCTTTGCCAGTATGACTAACAAACTCTGCGATCTGACCTATTTTTGTTAAACTTTTAAAAAAGACCTATGTTAAATTTCCTCAGTTTAGAACCTCCTTTTACAACTAAATGTTTCCTAGACTGGTTTTCTCCCGTCTATGGTGGAAGACTGCTCAGTGTGCATCCTTAACAGCACCCAAGCGCGCGGGACTGCCACCTGTCACTGGGTGGCCACAGACAGACACCGCGGAAAGAAAGGACACAGCCTTGCTGCAAAATATGCCTGAAAGCAGATAACTGCAAACAATCTCCCTCTAGTGTCCAAGAAGGAAAACGTGTGCACCTCACCCCGGTGGAATTTGCTGGGCAAAGTGCTGTGGACAGGGTAACGCTCAGTTTGGGGCGGGCCATGACACTCTGGGCAACGTGGTCCCGTGATTCATGAGCCTCTTCAGTAAGAGAAGAGGTTTGGCTTCACCATTGTGACATAACTTACGAGATGCTTAAATTTATCTGAGATCAGTTTTATTATGTGTATGCGATTAAAAGTAAATATACAATCATTTATTTCTAAGCATAAGTACGAAACTGTGGATGGAGCTAGGGTATCCTTTTTTTTTTTCAATAATTTACAAAAACAAAATCAGAACTGTTCTCATTTACCATATACTGGATTTCCTGTCCTGAAAAATAATTCCTAGTCCTATCTCTTGGCACGAAATGACACACTTTGCAACTTTTTTCTTCCAGGAAATGTAAAATGGTTAAAGACAGCAATTCATTTCACATTAGCCTAAGAGAAGCAGGAGAAAGAAAGACTCAGAGTGGAAATACTATACTGCATTGCAAAACGGGCCTTATGCCATTACTTGTTTCTATTAGCAGTAAATTGAGAATTTATAGAAACTTTTTAAATCTAGGTTTTTAGATTTTCTCTCACTAATTTTTACCTACCCAAATGATACTTGAATACAACTGTTTCTTAACATTTATTTGAATAAACAGAAATAGAAATAAGCTGCAAACATTTTAAGGAATATTAAATAAAAAGTTAAAGCACAGCTTTAAAAGCCAACCCCAATTCCCTTGCTCCTACCTCTCTGCCTTTGGTGAAACCAACATCAAGGGTCTTATGTGTGTGTTTTGTTTGTTTTGGCTTTTTATTTTTATTTATTTTTTATTTTTTGGTTATTTTGTTTTTTTGAGGCAGGGTCTCACTATGTAGTTCAGGCTGGACTTGAATTCACTGTGTAGTCCAAGGTGGCCTTGAACTCACGGAAATCCTCCTGCCTCAGCCTGCCAAGTGCTGGCATTACAGGTGTGCACCACTATGCCCAGCTTACGTTTGGCCTGTGTGAACAGACACAGACACAGACTAGATTTTTATGCACTGTGCTATTCTTTCTTAAGTATACAACATGGAAATGGTTGTGTGTGGTCATTATTTATTTATTGTTATTGTGCTTTCTCCCCATGTGTATTATTTGCTTACATGCTTGCCTGTCGGTGGATCCATCTATTTATCTATCTCATTTTTAACATTATCTAAGTCCCCCTCTCTAGCAACCATCTCCAACTCTTTGTGCTTTTCTGTATCATTTAGCCTCACCAAAGAATGATTTTCTCTCCTTCCTGTTCACAGACAACCCTGCCAACACAATCTGAATTGATATCTTTTGTCCAAAACACGCCACAACACAGAGGGGCGTCGATGAGGAAGGCAGGACTCACTGGCCTTTCCGGACTGTGCCAGACGGGACACCCAATCCCTCTCCTGTGCCCAGGGGAGCTGCGGTGTTAAAGGAACGTTATCATCAGAAACCATGTGGTGCAGCCACACGAAGTGCAGGAGAGAGGCGATTGCTAGAGAAGTGGAGACCGGGACCATCTGGATACCCAACTCAGTAAGAGTCTTATAGGTAAATTTTCTTTCAAAACTTCAATTCGCTTGTAAAACTTACCTCTGAAAGACAGTCTCTAGCTTTGGGACCCACATTATGATTATCCATCCCACTCTGTAAAATGCACTCCCTTGCAATCTGAGCCAATTAAAGCGCCTGCCTGGTGATGAATCAGAACTGCACACTGGTCCACACCCAGCTTCCACCATTACCCACTCATGGCTGATCAGCTCACTTACGCTCCGACTCACATACCCCTCCTCCCGGTTATTCTGGAAACAAAATCCCAGCATAACACTGTTTCATCTTTCTTGTATTTCAGTGTATATCTTTAAAATATAAAATCCTAAAAAAAATTTACAATCATTATTACACCTTCAAATTAGCAATAGCTCCTAAATTTATCAAATACTTCATGGCATCAATTTTTTTCAATTTGTTCACTTCAGTCTGATCCATTTAAGATCATAATCATTTAATGTACCTCATAATTGTGTTTGAATTTACAAGTTTCCTCCTTCACACAGTTTGCTGCTGTTGCTTCTGCTACTGCTCATAAAAGCCAGAGTTTGTTACACGGAGGTTCGCAGGGTCAGGACTTGCTTGGCTTAGGCCATGGTGAGAGACCTTCACCTTCGTTGGGTGCCTGTGTATCGGAGCACGGTTACTTCCGTTTGGAAGCTCGCTGGGATGCAGATTCAATTTCCTGCAAGGTGACTCGATGAGCGGCGCTGTGGACCTGACGGAAGCCACACCTACCAGCTGGCGTCTGCCTTTGTGCAATGGTACCAGACACTGGCGATGATGACCTGCGTTCCATAAATCCTCAGGCACTACAAGATGGCAGTATTTCTGATCTATCATTTCTTTTCATAAGTTAACCACTATCTGGAGAAAACCCAACAACTTATTTGGTTATTGTGAGATGTGGTAAGAATAGGAAAGGTAGGATAAATGCTTATTTTTCACACCTTTACCAGTTTTCAATATAATACTCTGGTCACTGTGCACCGTCCAGAGGTGGCCAAGAAGTGTTCAAGTTATTACGAATGATGGGTCTAAATATATTTAGTGGGTCAATGGATTGAGTAAGCAACCGATTGCTATTCAATTTCTCAGCGTAAACTCTATAAGTTAGCTCCTAAATCCTTGAGACTTGGTCTCTGTAGGCTTTTATACTTTTCTTGCTACCTAACTTTTCAGGATATTTTTACATATTTCTTCTATCACACTTACAGCTAGCCTTTCCTAAAAAGAGAACAGGATCTTTTCAATAGGAAGTTGAGCATGATACTAAAGTTTTAAATTCCAGTATATAGGTTTGTTTTTATTTAGCTCCATAAATTTTATATGTCTTTTCCATTACCAAGAACTCTGGTCCTCCACCAAACAAATGTTATCATTCCATAGAAGACACAAAAAGTCTTGGAACAACAAAATAACCCTATTTATAAAACGATTATTGAAAATATTTCAATAATAAAAGTTGTTACGTAATTAGGTAAAATGTTTATATGACTACACAGCCAACTCTGAAATAAGCTTAGTTTATATCCGTGACCCTCTTCAGCCTGTTTATATTCTCCTTTTATTTTTTGTGGCTTGTCTTTTTCAAGAATCAAAGCAAAAACATATATAGAGAGATACAGTTTAATAAACATGTTTTAACCTACATTTGCCTAGAGAAGTAATAGCATAAAATAGACATTTTCTCATCTTTTTTGTTCCATGAATTTGTATCTTTGTTTTTGTAGAGATTGTATCAGAGTAATATATAATGATACTGCTCATTCCTTTTTACAGATATGTAGTATTCCACTGTGTATTATGAATATGTCCTGAATTTGTTCAACCAATGTCCAGTTGATAGATATTTGCATTGTTTACAATCTCTTGACACTACAAATAGTGTTGCAATAAATGCCCATGTGTCTGTGCCTTTTCTTATTTTTGTACTAGCATATCTTTGAAATGGATTCTTGCAGGTATACTAACCACCAAGCCAAAGAGCAAATGCAGGTAGAATTTTGCTAATCAATTCCCCTCCATGTGGGAGATCTCCTGGCTCTTCCCACCAACTATGTGTGAAGGTGCTTGTTTTCACATAGCCTTCCTACAATACAGGGTAGTAGTCAAACATTTGGATTTTTGCAGTTGGAGAGGTAAGAAATGGTTAGTGGTCCAGTTTTACATTCCATTTCTCTTGTTACCTACCAAATACGTTTAAACACTTTATTTTTTCACTAAACTCACTTTTTGTATATCCAGACTGGTTTTTTTTTTCTGTAAATTGTTGGATTTTTCAGAAGGAGCTTTTGTAGAAGTGCTTTACATATATATTAGATATTTACCACTTGTCCCTGATGTAAAAATGAAATTTGTTTCCTGTTTATTATTACTCTTTTAGCTTTGCTTATAGTGATTTTTGCCATGGGAGAGTAATTTTTGTAAAATTAAATTTTCCTATCTTTCACATCAATACTCCTGGATTTTAAGTCGGAAGTGAGGATGCACTGTTACAAAGGAATTCAGTTATAGAGGAATCCATGTGTTTTTTCATCTTTGTTTCATTTCTTTCGTATGTAAATTTGTATCCATTTGGAATGTACCACTTGCAATTTAATGGATCTAGTTTTGACTTTTTCTCCGTATATCCTCCTAGTTAAGCCAAAGTTTTTTGGTTTTGGTTTTGGTGGGTGGGGTTTTTTTTGTTTTTTTTTTTTTGTGCCAGGGATTGAACTCAGGGCCTTGTGCCTAGGCAAGCGCTCTAACCACTGAGCTAAATCCCCAGCCAAGCTGGGATGTTTTTTGTTAAAAGTCTGTGTTGCCCTCCATAGATTAGGGATGCTGTTTCTAGCATATATTAAATGACCATTTGAAACTCTGATGCTCTGTGCTGTAGTCTGGATGATGAATGTCCCCCAGATGTCCATGCATTACAGGCACTGTCCCCAGGGTGGTGCCTGGGAGATGGCAGGACCTTTAGGTCATAGGGCATTGTGGGAGGGTCTTTGGCCACTGGGGGCCACTGTGAAGAGCATTGTGGGATCCAGCCCCTCTTGTTCTCTGTTGGTTCCTGGCTCCTGGTACAAGTGCTTCAGCTCACCCCACACTCTGTGCTGCTGTATCCAGCTTGTCAACCAAAGGCCCAAACTGAATGGGCCACTTGATCATGGAGTGGAACTTGTAAAGCTGTGAGCTAAATCAACCTTGTATAAGCTAATTACATCACATATTTGTTATAGAAATGGGAGGCTGATTACTACAGTCTACATATGCATCTATAAGCCAATAACAAATTAACCTCTTTCCTACAGGCTTTATCTCTGCTCCTCCAGCCAGCACTATTTTGTTTAGAATCTCATAATGATTCTTTTTACTCTCCCAAAACAGTTTTCTTCAATCTGATAAGTTTTAAATATAGTTTCTTGGTTTTGACAAAAAAGAAGCAATCTATTTGTACATTGGTGGGGTTGTGATACTAGGATTAACATTGCTAGGATATAGGGTGGGAGTGCTACCCATCCTAAGGGCAGTTAGCCTGGATAAGATGTAAGGGACAGAAAGAGACTTCTAGGTCCCTTGCTTGCCTCACTGCCTTTGGCCTGCGTGAGCCGTTTCTCCTCTGCACTGCTGGTCTGCCATGCCACCCTGCCATGGAGCCAGCCAACTATGAACTGAAACCTCTATGAACTGTGAGCCAAAGAAACCTTTCCCCCTTCAATTTTGGGTGTTGGGTATTTTGTCCCAGCAATGAGAGAAAAGTAATTAAGAAATCATGCCATAGTGGTAGTCCCACAGGTAATTGTGTATTTGATACCAGTACTTATTCCACTGTCTTCTCAGTCTTCTAGTTGTCTAAACCTTTTTCCTGGTAACTTTATATGGATGGTCTAATGTAACAATATTCTCTGGCTTTTTACTTTTACTTCTTACATTCATGTTGTCTGAAAATTTGCAGATGAAGAAGAGTTAACATTTTCTTTCTGTGAATATTTTAAATATGTTGCATGATTATCTTCTGATATAAAACCCAACCGTTGAAATGTTCCTTGGAATTTACATAAACTTTTGACCACTGACCAAAGAATTTTGCTGAGATATTAAAGTCTATTCTGAATTGAATTTCTTTTTTTGAATTGATTTTCTCATGCATGAGTTTATGAGTTTATGTAATCTTAACTTTTTTGGGGGGCTTGTTTTTAGAAAAATTTCTTAATTTTTTTTAGTTTTTGTTTTGTTCCATTGCTTGTGTTCTTCTTTGGGGAAAACTATTATAAGTGTGTTGGATCTTCTTTTTCCATCTTTATATTCATTATTTTTCTTAAAATTATTTTATCTCTTTCTTTATTATTTTTTGATTTTTTTCTAATTTTCTCCCTTTCCATCTTATATTTCTTTTAAAGCCTTATATGTTGCTGTTTTGTTCTTTCCAGCTATATTTATTTTTGGAATTATTTTGTATTATAGCTATATTAAAATCTTTCTTGAAGCATAGCATTAGCAGTTTTCTAATTTTGATTTATGATGCGTATTTGCATCTTTATATTTTTCTCAATTTATTTTACAGTGTTTTGCAAACAAGTTGGTGTTTTGTGTTTTTTCCAGACATTGCTTTTTGGTTGCCTCTAGTGATACTATTCTAGGTCTTAATTCTGTTTTTTCTCTTATTAAATTTGTACAAAATTGGGCCATGATTCATTTTGGTTGTTTTTAGCATTTCCTCTTGTATTATTTTTATGAAGTGATTTTAAAAATAGCCTCATATTTTCGAGACCTGCTTTCTTTCCCTGCTCACATTTTATTTAGATTTTTCCCTATTGTCCCTGACCTGCTCAGTGTGTATTCCATTCCTGACAGTTTTTCTGTATTGAAGGGCTCATTTCCTTGATCTGGAGCCTACAAGCACCATTTCTTCCAGGTGTTCGCTCCTGCCCTTAGCTCGGCCCTCTGAATTCCAGGGTGGACCTGCTGTGATTTGAGGTTTCTCTTGTTCTTAAGAGTCCATTGCTTTCCCTCAAAGTCCTTTCACATAATTAATTCTGGACCTTGGAACTGGTGATTCTGTCCCCTCTCTTCTTACTGAATTTTACTATAGGTCTGTGTGTGTGTGTGTGTGTGCGTGTGTGTGTGTTGTGCATTTGCTGTTCTTGTTTTGGTTTTATTGGAACCAGGGGCACAGATGTGCACTGAGGGCCAAGTCCTGGGCCACAGGAGGAGATGGGGACTTCAGCCTACATCATCGTGTATGCCCAGATTCCACCTCCAAAGTCTCATCTGCAGAATTTTTAAATAATATTCACTCCCCAAAGTTGGGCTTTGTCTGATAGTTCATGTTGAGCAAGTAAAGTCAGGGTGTGTGGGGAGAGTAACAACTTGTTGAAGTAGGTTTTGAAAGAACCAGGACAAAACGATTCAGTTGTCAGGGTGGTAGACAGTTGCAGGAGCTGTCACAGCGTAAGCAGTGAGGTCTTTGGATTTAGTTTCATTCCTTATTCTGTAGACCAAGAAAATCAGAGGATAAGGTGAGAGGACGACAAGTAGGTATCGCTGATATCCGGGGAATTTGGCACTTCTCTGAATCACTTGCACCCTTACATGCCTGTCTTTGTTTCTGGGTAGTTGGACCGGTTTTTACAATGCCGGATGAATGAGCTACTGATAGGCCCTGACGAAGGAAATGGGCCCCTTGTGTATAGTTTGAAAACTTTGCGAATTTTTAAAATTATAGGCAGTCTATTATGTGAGGGAGATTGTAACCTTTTCATGAGAGGAATAGGTGAGTTTATTCATCAGTTCTCCAGTACCTGTGGAATGACCTTTAAACACCATTTTTTCCCCCAGAAAATTGCTTTGTAATGGTCTCTAGCCCTTCATCTTTTTTTACCATGCAAAATGCTCACTAGCGCCCCCTGCTGCAAGAACTTGAACCTCTCATAACGGTTCACTAATTTTTTTTAACCCTTTACTAACAGATAAACAGAAACTCTTGTCAGAGAATATTCTCAGGATGCATTGCAATTTCCACTCATCATGTTTATGTGATGTATATGCATTTTCTTATAGTCATTACTTAGAATGGTACCCTTAGAGGCATTTGATATTAAATATCCTCTGAAACAGAAAATCTGATGATCAAGCTAAATTCAGGGAGTGCTTTAAAAGTAAGTGAGAAATATTGTATAAATTAACTCATAATTATCAGCCTTGAGCTGTGTGCACACTTGCCTAAAGAGAATGAAGAATGTTGGACTGTAACAAACATAACTTTTGGTTGGACCTTGCAACTGTGGGATTTTTAAATGGATGAACTAAGGTTATGCCAATAATATATAGGAAGAAAATCAGGTGATTCAGTGAATTTGGGAATAGTACTTAAAAAGTTCTTAAATGTTAGAACAGGTCTCAGTGTCTATATCTCCGGCCCTACACTCCAGGCTAGCGAGGTTCAGTGTTGAATGAAGGGGAAAATGTATTCGAGATTATTAAAAAAAAAAAAAAACAGTGCTCAAACTGAATACCTCCATTACCTGCTAAGATCATATTTATACATTTTCAAGTATAAAAGGCAAATTTGCCAAAGATTTAATAATTTTATTTTCTTATTAATTAAAAGTATAATATTGTTATCAGAAAACCAGGCTTATAATTTTAGCTGTAACATGTAAACAATTGTGATGTTTTAGGAGATATTATTTGACCATTGGTGTGTACAAATATGCACACATCTCAACACTAACTTTATTTTTTATTTATTTATTTATTTTTTGTGGTGCCGGGGATCGAACTCAGGCCCTTGTGCTTGCAAGGCAAGCACTCTAATCACTGAGCTAAATCCCCAGCCCTATCAACACTAACTTTAAAATGCACTTTATAGATTTCACAAAGATCAAACAACAACAACAAAAACTTAAATTTGAGTTTCTTCTTACTCAGATTTCTTGATCATTTAAAGACTGAGTGGTCAAGTGCACATATATTAAAAAATGACATCAAGAGCAATTTTAGTGAAATTAGATATTCCCCCTGCTTTTACATATTTAGCACTGCCTTGAATTAATTAAAGGTACTGTGATTCCAAGTGACTATTAATTTACTGAGCAAACTGAACAAATCAAATTAAATAAATGGACAAATTAAGTTAGTAACAGAACAACTTGCTGATTGCTAGATCATTTAATTTTTGATTGCTGCTTCTTTTCCTTTGATCTACAATGATTTCATTTCTGTATCATGTACTCCTGTGTTTTATGGTTTCCATCTTTCATTAACTAGGTACCTTTTCAAAATGTAGAAATGATCTTATCTTCCTGGCAATTAGCTTGCATTATTTGTTTTGCTTGTCAAGGTCCTAGTGGAATCTTGAAGATCACATTCAGAGTCCGTTAGCCGAGCTCAAATTTAGCTATAAGTCACATGCAAAGGGAGAGTGAGGAAGTTAATATCATCATCACAGACCTAGAGGTCAGATGGTAATAGAAAAGATTTAAGGGATATATTTCAGTAGATATATAATACAGCTCTTTCATTAAACTTAGGAACTCTGGTAGACTCCTGCATGCCTTTTGAAAAGAAATGGTATTCTTCCTCCAAATGCTTTAGCATATATTACGTCTATAAAACCATCTTCTGTGGGCTGATTGCTGTCCTCTGACCCAAAATTTATGTTGAAGTCCTAACCTCCAGTATTTCAGAAGGTAACCATATAGAATAAAGTCTTTAAAAGAGGTAATTAAGTTAAAATGAGATCTCTGAGGTAGGCCCCAATCCAACGTGAGTGGCATCCTTTTAAGAAGGGGAAATATGAACAAAGAACACGGGTTGGCCATGTGAGGTCACAGGGAGAAGACATACATCTGTAAACTAAGGAGAATCCTCAGGGGGGAAAAAAAAAAAACCGCCGGGCTTGATTTTGGACTTTACGCCCCGAATGGTGAGAAAATACAATCTGTTGTTTAAACCACCAATGCAGTAGTCGAGCTTTGTGAACAGTGCTCTAACTAATATACCCTGCTGAGAGCAAAGGGCCCTTTTACATTCCTGCTGCATCGCCACTGAGGGCTAAGAGTTTACTCCACGAGGCAAAGCTGCAATACATGTGCTCACCATCTCACATTTGGGTGGTATTTGTAGTCCATTACTGGTGACTTTACTTAGTTCCTTTGGAGGAATCACTGTTGGGCCTTGCCGCAAGAATAAATGTCACCTCCAATGTCTCCTGCTGGATTCCTCCTTCCTTACGTGCATTTAATACCATTGCTACAAATGGGGAGCCATGTTACTGTGAGCTACTCTTCAGCCAGTCTTATTTTAATAGTAGGGTACACAATCATTGTTTTAAAGGTATGAACTATAGGATACGAATAAGAGATAATCCAGGTACTTTAACAAACCTGGCACACACAGTAGTACACATTTAAATATTACTATTTTTACTATTATTCTATATTCCAAACTAGTTACCTACAAAATGTATTAAACTGATTGAATTTTAATAACTTGACTTTTTTCACATCTTAGTTTTTTGAGCTTAGATATTATAACTCTTAGAGTATCAAAAAGAAAGATCGACTATAAAATGATCTTCCAAAAAGAAACTAAACTCATTTTCCATTTTCCATTACCCAGCCCAGTTCTGCTTCAGACACAGATGTTGAGTCACCACTTGGGAACATATTTTCTTATTTTTTGAAAATAGTTTTCCCATTATTTTTCCATCTGTGCCACAATTTATATTATGTGTGGTATGAATGTAGTTAAGGTTTTTCCATATTCATTAGAGGTTTAGATAGCTGAGGGGTAACAAACACATTGTATCATGCATGACTGGATTAGCCACCCTGCCCATCCCCTCTTTTTTTTTTTTTAATATTCTGTACTTCAAATGACCAAATCATTTCTGACTGAATAAATCGCCAGATTTTGAATAGTTTCTCCATTTGAGTAATGTTTGTTTTGGAAATATCTGTAATAATAACAGAGTGGAAATCAATCCATCCTGTTGCTGGCAGGTTGAGGAGTCACAGTATTTTACCACACTCAGTGTGGCTTCCAAATCAGGGCAGTTAACATTTGATTAAAACCAACCAACCCACGAACACAATCCTCCCTGCAATAAAAGCAATAACAAAGACAGACACTTAAAACTGAATGTTGCTGGATTCTTCTACTGTGTAGTCTTATCAAAAAGACTATGGGATTTAGCCTTTCTCTGGAACCTCTCCAGAACCTTAGAACACTCAATTTAGAACACAGAATCTAGAAAACTCTAGCCTAGATTATGTAAAAGTTGTTTGTTTTGTTGTTGATCAAGATGAGATTATTCTGGAATTGAACTTCACTTGAGAATTAAACATATTTCCCTTACAAATCCAAGTGTTATTTGGTACTTTGGTATGGTTTCCAAAGGTGAATCTTGAAATAGCCTGCAGGAACTCAACAGTGAGAATAACTAGATTACCAAGAAGGACGTATAATGTGAAGAACCAACAGAAATCATGTATCATAAGGGAAACCAGTGGGATTGAACATTTGGAGATTGTTTCTAATTTTGACCTCATGTACGGTCATTCAGAGACGCAAAAATCAGTAGCTGTATAGTGTAGCCACATCAGTTTCAGGTTATTTACACTTCTGATTGGCTGTGTTCAAGTTCTAGAAATATCTGTCCAGTAATTCTCTTTCATGTGGGAGTCAGTAACATATTGCGATGGTGCCCAGTTGAAGAGCAAAGCTCTTGACTATGTTCTGACTGACATAGCACGGAATCTGCTGAGCCTCTTCACCTATGCGGGTTGGAGTCAAACACAGTTAGCAACTCAGTGCAAATGAGGAAGTCTTCTCCGGTGCTGGCCCTGTTGCCCATGAGAAGAAGGCAGGAGACAGTTACCACAGATATCAAGGCAAAAAATCATATGTGAGATATGGTTTTTCATATTTCGAGTGGAGGTTATTCCCATTCCCAAACCACAAACTGTTTACGATACCAGTGCTAGTTAACATCTATTTCAACTTATTTAAAGTGCGATAGACAGCAACGCATGATATTACTCTTTGGGCAGGATGAGAGAAGTAACACTTCTCTGTGATAAGACCCACAGGATGAGCACCACCAGACTGCAAGAGTCGGTAGACTGGTTTCTGTGGAGAGACAAAACTCTCATTACCTTCTTTTCCAGATCTTTAGCAACCACGAACGTTCATCCACAGCATGAAGGTCTTTCATGTCCAATTTGTGTGTGCAAGATGATTTGGGGTCCTACAGGACCAACTCATTAGTAATCTCCCTCCCCAAACTGCTGTAGTACAGTATTTCTGTTCTTACTGACCTAAAGAGATCATCAGCCACTAGGGTCATTTATTTGGGTTCAACCTTAAATGGGGAAGGAGTATTGTCTCTGCACACTATTAAAATGTACTTGTAAATTCTGAGGAAAGGAAAGTCTCAGGAATATTTTTAAATTTTTAAATATATTTTTAATGTTTTATTAGTTTGCAGTCTTGGGGACCGAACCAATGGCCTTCATACTGAGCTACATCCCCAGCCCATTTTTATCTTTTTTTTTTTTTTTTTTTTATTTTTTGAGAAAGGTTTTTTTTTAAATTTTGAGACAGGGTCTTACCGAGTTGCTAAATTGCCCAGGCTGGGCTCAAACTTGCCATCCTCCAGGCTCAGCCTTCCAGGACACTGGGATCAGAGGCCTGCACCACCACACCCAGCCTTTAATCTTTGTTATTTATCTATATCTCTTTCAGTCGCATAAGTTCAAGCCAGCTTGGAAGCAGCAGATACCCTAGCAGAGTCTAAACTTTGAGACTGGCCCAATTCATTAGTGGGTGAGACCGGAGGGCAGTTCAGGATAGCAACTCACTCGAGTGAGGAGGGGCCGAGGCCCGCAAGCCAGTATCTTGACAGGACTGCAGGGCTCGCCAGGACCAGGGGCCCCGCCCGCTGTCCTCTGGGCTCTCCGGCCCCCACAACTGACAGATGTGTAGTCAAAGTTGAACAGCCGCAGAATAGGCCACCCCGGGAAGAGGTGACTGGATGAAACCCAGCAAGGCACAGTAAACAAGAACCGAATGGAACGAGAATGTGCCCGCTTAGCCTACTGCTGGGCCTCAGTCTTCACTAGGAAGCCTGATTTCTGAAACAACCCCTAAGTTACGGGTGCTCTATGCACCCAAATGACCCCATGGTTTCAGAAATAGCGAGAAAAGAGCATATACAGCTGGAAGCCACATGACCAGCGAGGCATCTTTTACACAAAAGTCCTTGCGTTTACTTCTGTACGATCTTGTTTCTATATATTCATCCTCTAATTATGTTATTGCAAATGGCATGAAAATCTGTTTTTCCAACTAAAACATAAAGTTTGTGTCTTCATACTTAGGAAAACACACAAGGAAGAAGCACATGTGCGCTAGGACAGCAGCCCAAAAATTTTGTTTATTTACAGTTGGTTGTAACATATTTACAGTATGTTTACTTGTCTACATGGGCTGTGTGTGTCTGTGCCTGTCTGTCAGATACTTCTAGGGAAAGTTTTGGGGCCGTGAATGGAGTGAGTCCTTGGCCTCTTTTCAGTCTAGAGAACACTTTGTGTTTCAGCATGTGATTCTGTATGTGATTTTGTTTTCTCCAGGAGAATAGCTGTGTAAGTACATTCCGTGTGAACTGTATTGCTACAAATAGGCTTTTGGAGCCACGGGTTACTACGTGGACATCAGAGAGCACAGTGCGCGGACCTGCAGAGTCTCCTGGGTAAATGCCTGTGTGCAGCCTTACTTTTCGGCTCAGCCACGCATTGAGAAAACCTAGTCCTGAGTGTGTGCCTGGTTGTGCTGGCGCAGGGAAGAGGCAGGGAAGTGACAAATGCAAAGCGTCTTCGGACTCTCTCTTTGGTCATTCCAGATTTTTCCTCCATGTACCGCCACAGTGTCCACCCATTCAAGAGAACACGGAGTGATTTGCTGCTTGCATATTTAACTATAATCTACATCTTTTGATCTAAAATATTCTTCAAAACTATCTGAGCCAGTAGATTCCTAACTTAATTTTCTCCCTTTCTGTTATGTTTCTTGATTGGCTAATCAAAGTGAAGGCAAAAGATAAAAGCCTTTGGTAAAGTCCAAGTACTAAATCCCGAGTACTTATATATAGTATATGGATCAGTTTCCTGCCTTCCATTCGTACCTAGTATGTCTTGCTGATCCTTACAAACTTCAGAGTTCATTTCTGGCCATACACACACATGTAGTATGGGTGTATGCATGTATGGATATATAATATATAGGTATATAATTCATATATATAATTTTATCTAATATAACATCTACCCCACTGACAAGTTTAAGTGATGTTATTGTTTACTATAGATACGGTATTGCTTATTATAGATACTACATAATACAGCAAACATCTACAGCCCATATTTTGTCTTATTGCAGTGAAGCTTTATGCCTGTGGAGAGAGTAACTCCTGTTCTTGGTAACACCATTCCACGCCCTGGTTGTCTGAATCTGAGTAGTTTAGGTAGCTCAGCTCAGTGGGATCACGTACTTTTGGTCTTGTTTCACTTACCATATTGTCCTCAGTGTCATTCTAGTTTGTTATTCCTGGGCATTTAAAACAAGTGAAAACAACCATTAAAATGCAAAGCTCTCTACCCTAAACACACCCAAAGATAAGCAAACAAGTCAGAGGCCTGTCAGGTTTGAGTCCCTGTTTGGCGGAGTATTTTTGAAAGGCCGTAGCTTTCTGTAAATGCAGACTTCTAGGCAGGGCAGGCCATCTTCCAGGTCAGGACGGCGACACTGGAGACACTGGCGTAAGGGGGCAGAGCTCCAAGGGCACACTTCAGATCTCGGTGGTGTCGGGTGGGAAATAAGGGAGTCCCTGACCTTGTCCCTTCGCGCTCCTTGACTGCCTGTGTGTGGCGCGCGTCGGATGCGAAAACTGACTGACCTAGATGGGGAAAATTCTAGAGGACGCTGCTACCGCCCGCTGCTCTAACGCCAAGTCGTGGCTCGTTGCCCCATACTTGTGCCTGCGGAGCAGACAGGTAACACCTTGCGAACAACTCCGTACCTTGCTTTGGAAGCCTGTGGTCAAACCTCACCAAGCAGCGCGACGGAGGGCTGTTCGCCTGCGCGCGTCTGCCCGGGTGTAGAGGTGCCACCAGCGCCCCCGCGCGCCCGCGCGTCTCAGAGCCTCTCGCAACGCGCTGCACCTTGGAAGACGCGAAGGCGGCCTGGGGAGCCTCCGGGAAAGGCTTTCTTTGGCCCTCCTAGGGGCCAGCAGGCAGGGGGCCGAGGACCGCAGGAGTGCAAAGGCGCCCTGCATGCTCCCCTCCCAACCCTGTCGATCCTGTCTGGGATTTCTTCTCTGCAAAGAGGGCAGCTGTCTCGCACTGTGGCGGTGCGGTGCCCAAAGGAGCCGTGAGCGCCAAACCTCCGAGATGCCCAGTTCTTCCCTCCCAGTCCCGCAGAGACGCAGACCTTCACTTAGCGTGCAGCAGAGCTGGCGATGCAGAAGGGGAGACTAAAAAGACCCAGTGCTTCCGGGAGGGAGAATGGGCTCGTCTGTCCCCTCCGTGGGTCCTCTCCTCATCCTCCCTCGGGATCCGCTGGGCCCCCGGGCACCCTGAAGGACGCCCTTGACGGGCACCACGCTCTGGGGAGCACAAGCCACAATCACATGCGCGCGCGCACAGACGTTCCCGTCCTTCGAATTTCCCTTGGTTGGCTGGGAAGACCACGGATGGTGGTGGCAGGCACCACCCCTGGGGACAGTTTGCCCATCTCCATGCCCGAATGTGCCCTCTGCCTGCTTCCAAAGCCCATCTGCTCCCTGGAGCTGTGGTCGGCATTAGGAACCCCACGGTCCTCTGGGAGTGAGTCCTATTTTCTCCAATTGAGAGGTGGAGGAGATTCGGAGGGCTGGGAGGGGAAGCCGAGGAAGGAGCGGCAGGAGAAGGGGGGCGAGAGCATGGGGGGAGAGCATCGTTTTCACTCTTTGTCACTCTGGGTTTGGGGGCGGAGGAAAATCCACTGTGGAAAGCTATAAAAGCGAAGAGGGCGGGGGGAGAGGAGCCAGAGCGCGCCAGCCCCGCGGAGCGCAGTCGGCGCGGGCACCGCTGCTCGCCGGCAGTGGCTGTAGTCCCGGGTGAAGCCTGGACTGCGCTTGGGAGGACTGTGACTGCGCGTGGCACCTCCGCTGGCCTCGGGTCTGCAGGGTCCCGTCCAGTCCGGAGGCGACTCCTGGTCGCCGGTGGTAATCCCTGCCAACCTTGCAAAGAAGGACGCTCGCCCTGGCAAGTTAGAGACCCAGAGTGTGGGGAAAGAGGAGAAAAAGCCACCGAGGCGGCGGAGACGGCACGGGCGCGGACCCCCGGTCGGGCCAGAGGAGGACTGACCCTCGGACGCCGCAGCGGCCGAGGTGCGCGGCACTCGGGTCACGCCTCCTCCTCGGCCAGGACGGCGCCCAGGCTGTGACCGCCTCCAGGGACCACCGCACCTCCCGGGCCTGCTGGAGACCCGGCCTCGCTGGGGTCGCGCTTGCACCTGGCCACAGGCTGAGACTGCGTGGTTCCCGGGGTTCTGGGTTCCCGGAGCAGGCAGGGTTGGGGCACCGCGTCTGCAAGCCCGCGCGCGCGCCGCACCCCTCCGGGCTCTGCGCCTCCCCGGGACCCCTCGCCGCCCGCCGGGAGATGGCCGCGTGGATGCGGGGCAGGGACTCGTCCCGCTGCCTGTTGCTCCTGGCCGCGGTGCTGATGGTGGAGAGCTCGCAGCTTGGCAGCTCGCGAGCCAAACTCAACTCCATCAAGTCCTCTCTGGGCGGAGAGACGCCTGCCCAGGCCGCCAACCGATCTGCGGGCACATACCAAGGACTGGCTTTCGGCGGCAGTAAGAAGGGCAAAACCCTGGGCCAGGTAGGAAAACTCCCCCAGCGCGCTCTTCAACCCGGAGCCGTGGGGACCAGCGCTCTGGCGCGCGCGGTTTGCCTGTGCGCCCCCAGCTGTGGCACGCGCCCCACCGGGCTAGGGAGGGGTCCCCGGAGCTCGGGCTCGGGTAGCTGCGGGTGCTGTGCTTCAGGGTGGGCGGGCCGGGTTGTATCTCACCTCTGCGGTGGGCGGAGGGCACAGGGGAGAGTGAGCGCCTTCCCAAGGGGAAGGAGGCCAGAAGCTCCTTCCTCTAACTTTGGGATGCAGCTGTGGAGGTTGATAGCGCACAGCCGCTCTTAGGCGCTGGGCCCTGTCCTAGGTGCTTTACAGGTTCACTTACTTAGCAACATGCTTTCCCTTTCGGCACGTGAAGTCATTGGGTCGCGGAAAGGGGAGTGATTTGCGTAGGCTCTCGGAAGTGCGACCTGCCGAGCGCGACTTCGGTCTGATCACGCGCGCCCTGCATCTTGAACTCTGGAGGGAGATTCGCTCTCTTTCGGGGTCTCCACTTCTCTGCACCTCTTTCTCCCTTCAACGACAGTCGCAGCTGGAAAACAACCCCCGTAGACGCGCACTTCCCCCTTTTACAGAATTGTATAAAAATCGTCAGCGAGGAAGCCACATGTTGAGGTGACAGCGGCAAAGTCGTAGGTGCCGGCGACAGAGCTGGCAGACCAGAGACGTTTTTGCGAGAGGGAACTTTCCGCCGCACCTCTGTCTCGGGGCTCCGCAGACAGACGGTGACGGTCTCCTGACCCAGACACACACACTTGCGCGCAGGGCAGCAGCCGCAGCCGGCGCGCAGCGGACAGGAGACCGGGCTCTTTGGGCACTGGGGACCGCGACAGCTCCACCTCCCGCCCCCTTTGTGGGAAGCCAAACCGAAAGTCAGTTTGCACTCCGCAGAGCGCACGAAGTGCCAGCCCTGCGGCGGTGCGTGATCCGCAGCTTCCGTGGTTCCGCAGGGGCGCCTTCAGCCTGCTGTGCCCGCAGCTGGGCGCAGAGTGGAGGCTGACAGCCCGGCCAGTGCCGCGTGGACAAAAGCAAAGATCCAGGCCCAAGCGTGGTCCCCTACTGCCCTCTCATGGGGATAATTTTGATAGTTTTGCTTCCCAGGGCTTTGAATGTCCAACATGACAGCTATTCTCTTAGAGAATTACAGAGTCTGCAATGCCGGCATTTTTTAAGGGCTCAAGGAAAATGAACTGCATATACGTACACGTATATGTACATATATGACCCTTGCACCTCCACACACACGCATTCACAGGCCTGTGTACTTACAGGACCCCTCTTCCCACTCGGCTCACACATCTTGACCTTTGCAAAGCAGTGAGACAAACGGTCCCTTAGAAGTCACTTTCGAGGTGGGGCAAGGGTGCAAAAGAATGTGCACCCTTAATCCAAATCAGAGGATTTCTTGACCCCTACTGAAGTCTCTAGTACCAGTTTAAAAGTGCTAAATGTGTCGTTCCTCCAAGGACAGAGTGACCCGATAACCTGTCGAGGTTCCTTTTAATTCTGATCCATGTGTATTCTCGGAGTTTCCATAAATTGCTTTTTGTTTCTGTCCCCCTTTGGGTCCCAATACCTGATGTCCCCCTGTCAAATGAACAGTGATGCAGGAACCATCACTAGGTACAGCCTTCCAGAGTGGGCTGAAGGACACATCCCGGGACTTAGCTTATCCTCTGTGTGTTGATAACGTACCTGTGTCTAATTAGTTGTAAAATGTGCATATGTATTTTTTACTGTGCCTCCAAATTCCTACTTAATTATACTTTTTTTAGGAGTTTGCAACTCTACTTGGAATTCTTTAAATCTGAGGATTTATTTTATCAGTGAGTGGAATTTCTGATATGCCTTCCATAACTTAGCAGTTCTATGAAACAGATTGCATTATGTCTGTTTAACTGTAATCACAGATCCTTAAGATCTGATACTATTGTTATGAGAAAATTGTTATGTATTGGAGTCAACAATAAAGTAAAACATTGTGTCGAACAGCCAGAAGGTAGCTGGCAGGTAGGAGGCTTATGTTTTGTGCTTTGTTTCACTTGTCTAGTGGAGCATCTAAAGCATGTATCATTATGAAAACAATAGATTCCCTGCCTTTGAAACAGAAAGGGGAACTCTTTGAATATGTATGAGTCTTTCTATCTTCTTTATCCCACTAGTTAGGAGACCACCAGAGTTCTTAGTATTTGTATTTTCAAAAACAGGTTGGATATTAGAAAGACATCTCCAAAGGGAAGATGCTACCTGGATTTATTGGGAAATCTCTAGAATTGAAATGTAGCAACATTTTTTTTAACCCATCATAATTGCAAAATACAGCTAGAGGACATTGGAAGTGGTGTACCAGCTTGTCAGGTGCGCTAGCTAACCCAGTTGTGGCATGTTGAGAATGGTCCGTTTGAGTCCCTCCCCCTCTTTATCTAGCACTGATGGTGTTGAAATTGGTGCCTTTCAAGTAGGCAGATTAGAAACTTGGTCTTTGGTCTTCTTTGTCTCGCCTGAAAATGTAACCCTTGTCTATTTTAATTTTTCAGGGTAGAGAATTAAAATAAAAATTGTATTGTCATTGCGGAAAACAATATTGAAGACGTGTAATAATCCGTTAACCTACAAAAGTGAAAATGGGGCCAAAGGGGCCCCTGAATTTTCTTGATTCATTGTAGCTTTATTTTGTGTAAGAAGAAACATTCTTATTTCTAGGGCTTCTACTTGTTCCACAGGCAAGGTCGGCTGTTTGTAAATTACTCCTAAAAATATGCCCTGAGATTCTAAGATTGAGAGAGTCTAGAAAAAAATTAAAAAGCAGTGTTCTCGAACGGTGTTAGAATTCTCACTTTTAGGTTCGCTCTCGCAGGTCCCGTTTTGGTTAGGAAGGAGCCGACATCACACATCGAGTGGGATAGTATTCAGGTAGTTTATACAGAATTAGCAAAAAAGATTTTCCTGAATTAGTCACATTAATTTTTATTTTGACCCACAACTTGCAGCGACTGCTAGTGGGTTTTAAAAGATGGTGAATTTATGTACATATATGTTGGACGAATTAAACTGCAGGATTGTTACAGTTATTAATATCTATCTGTGTCACTATTTCAGTTCCTAAGAAATATTTCAAATGTGCAAAATCAAAAGCAATTTTAAATAAAATCTTCAATAGCATGTGGGTAAATACATTTTGAGGAAGTATTCCATTGTTTGACATTTCCTCTGGGGTTTGAGGTATCGAATTTTATGGGCTACTTTCAAAACAAATTTTAAAAAATACTCAAGCAATTCCAATTATTCTACCTTTATAATTTGCAATTTTTGTGTACGAATGAAAAACATTTTGAATTTGTGTTTGTTACAGCTTCTCATATTCTTTACTCCTTGCTTTGTCTCATTGAGATTAGAAGACAAGCTTAATTTGAAGACAGAGCTGTAGTATTTTGAAATTATTCTAAAAGTCATAAGTAGAACTGGGACAAATAATTGTATTTTAAATGTAGATAAACTTCTTGACACGCGTGGTTAAAGAGATGTTGAGACCAGGTCAGTGTAAATTCAGGTTCTATGATTTTTAAATATAAATTGGACACTTGGAAGTCAGTAGTTGATGTTACATTATAGGAAAAGAATTCTTGAAATACGTTGACACGAAATGAGGGAATTGGTTAGCGATTGTTAATGCTTGTAGATTGAATTTTCTTATGAAAATGCTGGAACGTTCACGAACGTGCTCACTGACATGAAATGTGTTCTTTAGTTTTTGTAGGTGATCTCTTCACTTTCTGAAATTATCTGTGCCTTGTGTTTAACCCCAGCCCAAGCTTAAGAGTAAATAATTGCCAATCTTATCTTGACATCAACTGACAGTGAGAGCAAATCCCTTTTAAGGTGAAATTTCCAAAATATTTGAAAGATTTCAAGCAATCTTCATAAAGATTTCTTTTCCTTCATTATAAATCATAGGGATTGATAGTGGATTCAAGTGGAAGGTTACTTCATGAATAGCAAGAAAAGTATTTTAATGATAATCTAAGTACGAGCATCCATCATTTTATTTTCATGCTAGACTAGAGAGAGCAAGAGGACAAGGTGACTTAAACTCGCTCCAGCTGTGACTCTGACCCTACCACAGTCTTCTCTGTGTTCCCCTCCGATACAAACTGTGCCCGCCTCCTCCTTTCCAGATTGTCTCGATGTTTAGTTTTTAAAGATAAGGCAATAAATGTCCTAGAATGGTAAATGACACATTCTCTAGAGCCTATTGACACATACTCTACTTCTCTGTACATAACCCTTTTCAGTGTACATTAAAATCATCTGCAAAGTTTTGGCAGAAAATTTCAATACTTAGTATACTTACCATTTTAGAGTCGGCCTCTTATGGCCGTATCAAAACATATTACAATCTTATTTCGGCCTGTGACTTCCTGAGCGTCCATTAAAGTTGTTCTGTTACGCCTCCAGTGGCTTGTACTCATCTGTAACAATGAGATCAACCTGCTTCTGGTGATTTATCTGATCACTGAAAAGATTTAAAAGATTTATGTGATATTTGTGTCTGTGTGCGCCTGTTACTGAGTCATCTTAAAAAGAAACAAAAGATTAATAATAATTAAGAGACTGATTTATGTATTCTGTAGTACTGCTTTAATATTACACAGAAAGATTAAATATGGAATTTGTAATGAAAATTTTAAGATACAAAGAAATAGATTTTTGTCTTCTTTGTCTGTCCGCCTTTGCCAGGAACTAGAGAAGAACATTATATTTTTCTCTAGTTGTTGGTTTCATTAGGACAAATATAGACCATTCTCTCAAACAATGAGGTCAACTGATAAAAAATCTGGGAGTTTTTTTTTTGCTTTTTTTTTTTTTTTTTTGAGAACATTTTTTTTCAGGAAGGAAAG
>QZML01002188.1:204026-244750 GCA_016801275.1 Hystrix brachyura
TTTTTTGACAGGAACATCTGTCTACAGGAAGGAAAGTCACCACCCATATATTTAAACTAGTAGCTTTCTACTGAGTGCCTCACACTGACGAGTTTGGGTCCCTGCCCACTTTGGGTTTAAATCAGTGGTAGGATGGCCATGAATCACTCCAATAACTAATGAGATGTCCTTTTGCAGAGTTTATAACATTAATTTATTTCTGTGTGATGATAAACTGAATCAGAGAAACCTCTGAGACTGGAGACTTCAACTCGATATCTAAATTGTATTTGAACTCAAGTAAACAGTTCACGGAGTGCTACAGACATAGCCACTAAGCCTGTAGTGTGGGCAATATTTGTACCATCTGACCCTCGTTTGGATTTATCTTTGCACTCCAAAGTACAAATGCAGAAACAAAATTGGCAAAGTCACAAAGTAGTAAAATTTAAAAAGAAAGTTACTTAGCTCTCTTGCATAGTCAGTTAAAGAAACCAATATGCATCAGACATCTTCTTAAATATTTTGCACTATCAAATTGGCAGTTCATGAATGTACTGTAATTTGTACACAGAAGAGCTTAAATTTAAATATTTCACAATTGTACATTTAACTGGCCCTACTCTGTCAAAAACAAATTTAAAGATCAATGAGTGAATGAGAACTTTAAGCTGCAAAACAAACAGAAGGATCAAAATTATGGTAACTCCTCCATGTGCAATCAGCCCAAATCTATCCCAAGAGATATTAGCTTTCGATGTTACACTTTCTCATGTGTAATTAGATAAAGTGTGTCTTCTGTCTTCTGAGGACTGGAGCACTTGAGTGATCTTCAGATATACTATTTCCTTAAACTGGGGTGAATGTTATCGTGCATATTAAATTATGGCAGGAGGTGCCATTGATTGACTGATCCACCACTCCAAATGCTGTGTTTGCATTAACTCTTTTGATCCTCTACACAGCTTTTTGAAGCTAATCGTAATATCATACTCATTTTTTTGAAATGATGAAGTATTTGATAAATCATGAAAACATTGCTTTTCCTGCAACACTGACCAGTCAAGCACGGGGTACAGTTCACACAGCAGTCCACGGAGAAAGCTACAGTCCAAACCTAAGCAATCCAGCATTTGCTCCTCAACGTGGACATTTCTTTTACTCTTTCCTCCTATTTTTTTCTAATGACGTACATATACTCCAGCTTCATTTAAAAGCCACAACAAAACCCACACCCCCTCCTACTGCCAACTGCTACTCTGGGGAGCCCACTGCCTGTTAGTTTTTCATACATATAATCATGCACTTTAGCAGAAAGCTATTCCCATCTGGGTCTCTACTTGCCCCTCTGCCACAAGACCTTAGTGTCGTCAAGCAAAGTACAACCGACACAAACCTCTTTTTCTTCACAGCACAGTGTTGTCCCGAGTAGAGGGGATGCTGTGTTTTCATTTCTCATGTCAGCAACACGTCCCTTCGCCCATCTCCCTGGATCCGAGCGCCACCATGTGCCAAGTCCTCAGTGGTTTTCTTGCCCTCAACCCTCATACTTTCATCAGATACAAGGCAATTGTCTCATTTTAAAAGAGCTCACAATTGCATTTGCTTTTTCTTGGCTTTTCTCTTCTTACCTGCATTTCGGAGAATCAGATAGTCTGTGGCAGCATTATAGCACTACATCTTCCCGACAGGATCTAAGGCCCAGCTCACTGCTGACCAGCTGAATGTTTTTGGAAAAGTCTCTGAATGCTTCCGGTCCTGACTTTTCTTTTTCATTTTGCAAAATGGGATCCCAATAATACTAGCAACTGTAGTAATGCGATCACCTTACTGAGAAAACAACAGTGAGGTTCACAGGAGATGACACTTAGTGAAAAATTTTGAAGGGGAAAGCACATTTACTGTACTACCACCACTAGAGAATCAGTGCTGCTTAATCTCTCCTAGCGAGGCAGGTAGGGGTGCTGAGCTCATGCATAAGACGTCCAATAAGAGAGCAAATGAACTCAATTACACTAAGGCTCAGACTTGCACAAGAGAATAGGAGAAAACAAAGACACAGATTCGTATCATCACATTGCTGACGCTGAATGCTGACATGACCAGAGATGCTAAGTCAATGTTAACAAACAAGCACATAAGGGAGTAACTGGCGAAATTAGAGAGGGGAAATAGAAGCAAGAATACCGCAAGCATTGAAAATATAATCACATTAAGTAGAGGTCTTTCAAAAATGATAATTTGTTAATTTTCAGTGTGAAAAAATCCTTAACATTGACTTTCAACCTCCTGATTTCTTTGAAAATTATTAGTGAATTCTTCAAACATGTTTGTTTATTATTATTCAAGATGGAGCTAGAATCAAGAGAAACTCTTAACTGCTAAATGTTTTGAGAACTTGTACAACACACTAAACCCGGTCATGGCTGCACCTGGGAGACGCACTGCAAACAAGGCATTTAACCTGCTCATTTTACACTTGGGGGAGTGAGGCTGTGAGATGTTGCAGGGTCTGCTCAATGGACTGTAGAGGATTCCTGTGACTCAGGGATTCAACCTGGATCCCTCTAACCAAAAGCAACCTTTCTGTGAAGTCCATACCTACAAAGCTCTGTGCAAGAACTAAATTAAATTTCTTTGACTTGATTAAAAGGCAATGGGAGATAAATTATGCATGGAGCTCTTTTCGAGCTGTAAATGTGTGCACGTTCATATACATTATCAAGGATTACAATGCCATCACAACACTGTGTCAGTAGGTTTCAAAGAAAATTAATGAAGGGAAGTGGCTTTGACTGTGTTTGCCATGTGATCTTTGTCAGTACTGATACTTCACTGAGATGATTATTGAGAGTCTGTGTTGGAATGGGAGGCGACACAAAGGGAGGGAAGGAAACAGTGGTGGGCTGCTGAGAATGCAGATTGCTTGACCCTGGTCCAAACATCAATAGGATAGAGGCCAATGTCTTTAAAAGCTTTCTGCCAGAGAAAGAAACAGCTTTTACGTTGTGGTTTAGTATTACCCATCAGTCCCACAATGCTGACAAACATTTCAAAAATAAATATTCTTATGATGGGTAATGCAGTATGACATTTTAAAATTTTAGTTTTTTCCTCCTGTTCTTCTCTGTTCTAGTCTAGTCTATTCTGCTTCATCTTCTTTTCAAGGTGCTGGTCACAACTCCTTGAATTCTTCGATCAAAACCTGCAGTTTGAATACCACCAATCCACTGGACACCTACCTTTATCCCACAGGGATCATGGGGGACCCTGCTTGGAGAGGTCGCTTGGCATCAGCGCTAATGAAGGAGGCTGGTGGCAAGTGGGCCCTCGTGGGGAGGCGCTTCCGTCTCCTCGAGTCTTTGTGACTTGCCCTGCTGCAATTCCTTCCAGTTGCTGGCCCAGCTGTGGTAGATCTCTTCACCTGGGTATGTGCTTGACCCCTTCCTCACTCCTGACTTCGGGTAGTATGTGAGAAAGAACTATGAGCATCGACATTTTGACGTTTAGGCATGTTGAATCTGAGTCTGCTACCTCCTTGCTATCATGCCCTCTGGATTTATGTCATATATGATGCTACACTTTATTTCTATGAATTTGATGCTGAAGAAGGTTATAATCTCTCACTAGGGCAGCAGGTGATCTTGAGAGGGCACCAGATGTAGACTTCACAGACCCAGCTCACCTGTTTTTAATGTGCTGGACATTGAGCAAACTGTTTAACACCTCTAAGTCATGTTTTTCTCACCATACAATGGTTGTCTTAATAGAAGGGTCATTTTCTGTCTCTTGAGAGCCATAAAACGTTGCTTCTTTGTGCTACCCTCATTAAAAGTTCCTCACCAAAACATAATTTAAAACCTTATCACTCTGAATTTATGAGGTGCAAATACGGCTCAGTTAGAATCAACTCAAGAATAAGTTATGATTCTGAAATCATAAGTATAGTTTTCATTTTGATGGATTTACTTTTTAAAAAGGCAGAGAGTTTGAAAGTAGAATGTATTTTTTGTTTGTTTCCCTCTTCTGGCCTCTTTGTGTTGATTTTCTTTAAAAATTTCAGTGTCATAGTCATATTTTCACATTTCTTATGAACACTAGTTCTTTTTTATTCCTGTGGGCCACACACATCTGTCTTCCAGCTGTTAGAAAACCTACCTATGACATTCAAGAAGAGCCTGGCACCTTTTGTTTCAACCATACCTGGGATGCTGCATTTACTTTTTTGTATTTTTAAAAGCATCTTGGAAAATTCTAGTAGAGGACTCTGTAAGAAATCATTATAATTTTAAGGTTGTGAAATTAAAATTTAGGACACAGTTATACATTACAGGGTTCATCACAGGTAAAGTTCAGAGAAACAGCCAAACTCAAAATTAAGTGGTATCAGCATGAAACCACATATACTGGAAAAGAGGAAGTAGATTTTGTTCAGAACTTATCAAGCAGAAAAGTGAGTATTTTTCAAAGCTATTGAAAATATATTACTATATTGCCAAGCAGGAATTTCTTATCAAACAATGTACTAGCTGATTATTCATATTACATGAGCAGGGATCTCAGACAGTTGAATATAGTGGGTGTACAAATGAGAATATTAGGGTAAAAATGGTGTGCAGAGAACGAGTGTGATTTTAAAAAATGTTATTAAAAGACATTATTTTTAGGACGGTTTTAGGTTTTTGAGAGGTACGGAGCCGAAAGTACTGAGTTCCCATAAACCTTGTTACCTGCCCTGTCCCCAAAGTTGCCTGTTATTTAAATTTGCATTAGTGGATGTCTTTGTTACAATTGATGAGCCAGTATTGGTACATTATCATTAATTAAAGTCCCTACTTCGCCGCTGGGTCCCCCCTGGTGTACCTGTGGGGTCAGTTTTAACAGATGTGTCAGGACCTGCACTCAGCCTGAGAGTCTCCTGTATTTCATCTTTACTGCATCCTTTCTCCTCCCTGATTTCAGGGAAATACTGATCTTTTTAGTTTGCCTTTTTCTAGAATAACACATAGTTGAAATCATACAATGTGTTCGTTGAGCAGTAGGCATTTAAATTTTCTCCATTTCTTTTCATGACGTGTGTGTGTGTGTGTGTGTTGGGGGGGTACCAGACCTTCACATGAACTATGAGACAGGGTCACACTAAATTGCTAAGTTGATTAGAATTTGGAATTCTGGGTTGGACTTTGCTCTCCTCCTGCCTCAGCCTCCTAAATTCTGGGATTACAGGCATGCACCACCACGCCCGGCCACACATTAGTTCTGTAGTGAACTTTCTGAGGTAAAAATATGAACAGTCTGTTCTTCATCTAAGTACATTTTTAGAACATGAAGTCTAAACTTCCCAACATGCCAGACAGTGTCCTTAGTTACCTTGTTTCTCTCTCTGCTTTGCCCTGAACATCCTCACGGTACATGAGAGGCCAGTGAAGGGTTCCAGCTGCTGTCTCTGGAGCCAGAGGCCAGAGAGACCCTCTAGAGATCTTCTATCTGTGCATTTCAGAATTCAGAGCTGATTAAAATTCTTCAGGTGAGGCAATCAATTTGCTAACTGCTTACTTCTGGGGTGCAACAGAAACTATAATCACAGTCAACTTACCTTTATTAGATACAGGTTATACAGGGTCCTTGAGCTATGTAGCAATTAAACAAAGACAATGCGCTTGAAGAGTCTAGTTGAGACCTTAAGGTTCAAAGAGGCTTTCAGAAATTGTCTGGTTCATTTCCAGCAGAGTGTTGGAGCTGGACAACTTGACGGGTATTTGTTTTTATGAAGATTTCTAAGGGTGAACACTTGGGTTGCATCTATTTGTTATCTAGCTAACTTTTGCCATGTTAAGATTAAGAACATTCTGCTTCCTGTTATAAATTAATAAAACATATTGAATATACATTAATGTCAATCTCCATGTACAGAACCCCTTCCTCATGATCAGAAATTGCAACCAAGTTACTGTAGTCTTTCTTCACAAATTGCCCTCTAAATGCTTTGATAGACAGTCAGGATGACTGGGGAGGATAAGATAACCTCAGTAAGCAGTTGTGAAAAGGTCTGATTGTGTTGGAGATTACGATGACAATGTGAAGAAATAAGGACTGTCTTGGACAGAATTAAAGTTCGATATTTTTCTTTCTTTGTAAATACCTCCCTCCTCCCTTAAGGAGTCTGATTCTCATTTTGTAATTTACAAAGCCCCAAAGAAACATTAGTGAGAAGAGACAGGCTTACAAGGAATTAGAAGTATGGGAAGAAATGGCAAAGACAGAGTGCACAGTCCAGCGTGAGTTCAGCGTGGACGGGTGAGGGGCACGTGAGGTTAAAAAGGCCGACTCTTAACATCCGGGGATGCGGGACCGGAACGTGAGCTGAAATGTAGCAGAGAAAGAAGTTGTATTAAAATAGGAGTTTAAAACATTGTCATAGATTTCTAAAAACGAGCACATTCAAATATTATTTTTTCACTTCAGCCGCCACAGAAAACCACTCCTTTGATGTTTTCAAGTATTTCAGGTAGACCCTTTGAAGAAACCAACTTCAGGAATAATTTTTATGCTTATTTCTTTTAGGCTCTAACTTACGACCGTGAACAATGCTACGCATATTGATTCACACACCACATTCAGAATGCTTGCCTCGGAGCGGCTTTTTGTTGTTTTCATAAATCAAATACCCTGCAGAAGGTGAGGATGTAAAAAGAAAAAAAAAAGCGATGCTGTTTCTGGAAACAGTTCCAAAAAGTCGTAGAAAATGTGATTGCAAGCAGTATTGTGAGTAGAACTGTAAACCTTTCAGGGTGAATTACTTTAAGGTAGGAACCCTCGGTTGGACTTTTAGGTCTTAAAATTAAAAAAAGAAAATGTCTAGTGTTTTCTTATAATCAGGTCTTCTCCATTGGAAAAACCTGGTTGGAATTTATGGGATATGGTTCCTATTTGGAGGGAACTGGGGTGAGTAGGCTGGCCGTCTGCTCCCCACCCCACCCTGCTCTTTTCCTGAAGGAAGATGCAGGAAAAATCCATGCCCAGTGCAATTCCCTGGAGTCCAATCTGGTGACACACGTTACTTCATGTGCGACTTGTTAGTTAACATGCGTGCAACTGAGACAAAAAATATGTTTGTCAAAAGATATTTTTTAAATGCAAACATATCCTATTAAAATTTCAGAGAAAAGGCTAAACTTCTTAACTCAGTAAAAATATTTCTGCCATTGTTCAAATTAATACAATGCTTCCAAAATGCTCTGTGGCAATCGTTGTAAATTTCCTTGCTTGCCTATTTGCCCTGCTGCTATCTTCCCAAGACTTTTCAGAGGAAATGACTTTTTAACAAGAAAAATCCTCTTGAGATTGCATTTCCAAGGGGGTCCTAGCCACAGCAGCTGCAAAGCATTGTGACCGAATTTTGGTCTCTGTTGGGTTATTGGTAAGAGCGTAAGTGACCAATGCACAGGTCTTATGCCACAGCCACGCCAGTGATTGATTACAAATTGGATTGGAGTGTGTGCTAGGAATTTTCTTGTTAGAAAATATAAGCTTTCAACACAAAAGAGCAACTGTATTTGATGGTCAGGAGCTTACAAAATAAGGCCAAAAAAATCTCACACTGGTTCTTCGTACACACCAATAAAGAGTCATGTAACCCAGCTACACAAGTATTCTGTTTTTTAAAAAAGCCCACTTGTGGGTGAGTCAGACACTAACAGGAGAGGATGATTTAATGATGGAATCAAAGTGTTTGGGATTTTCAAGGCCTATTTAAAATATCTTAGGAAACCAAAGGAAAGTGCCCAAAGCAAAGAACAAATGATTGATTTCATATCTGTGCTACTAGATTTAAGAACTGCACACTTAGCTAAGTGCCAACAGTGATTAACACGGTGGAATTTAATGCAAGGATTTAAAGGAGCAATATTTTGCAGTTGGGATGCATGAAAAGAGAAGAGGATCACCAACAGCCACTCGTGACTCAGTAGTACACAGTGTCAAGTAGGATAAATATAAAGCAGATCATTGTTTATCCATGGATAATGCAGTCTGAAAATAACATGGTTTCACTCTAACCTCTCCCATATTCTCCTAGCAACACCTACACCCAGCAGAAGCGTAGTAACTTGCTGTCACCTGCAGAACACTCACTAGATATTTGAGGGGGACAGTCTGGCCAAAACAGTGACCACAGATGTTACAAACACACTCAACACTTGGGATCTGTGGTCCTAAGGTCACACATAGAATCATCTATTTACAGTTTTAATCTGAGATAGTCTTGCCTTGCTGGTTAAGTAGGGAGACCACTTAATATTGGTTATTGCTTCTGTAAAAGTGAATGAGGTCATTTCCCCCAGTTATATTTTGATTTGTTGTAGGAGGTTAATGGTTATATAGAACTCTGGAGACATTGCTAAAGTTTTTGTCCATTTGTCTCCGTGCAGGAATCTGAAGGGCGCGCACGCTGAAGATTTCCATTAAAAGTAGAAAAGCAAAACAAAATAAGCCCCTCCTGGAAAATGTCACCAACAATTTTAAACACTTGATCCCGACTAATAGTTATTGAACAATAGGTTGCTAAACAAGGATTTAAAGATAGTTTGTGGGAAATCCAGCTCCTAAAATTGAAAAAAGTGTTACTTCGTACTTTTCTAGGCATCATTGTTTTGTGAGAGAAAATAGTTGCTAACAATCGTATGATGGCGTGTGGCTTGTCCCCCGTGTTTCCTCTGACCAGATCTCCGTTGATCAGGAAGAAGTGTGCTGCTGAATGTCTCTTTATGTTCTAGAAGGGTGGGGAGAGAGAGTCCCTTGCTGGTCTGATGGTTGCAAACCCAGTAAGAGGGACATAGAGCATTGTTTGGAATGTGCACATGCTTAACACCTGGAATGTTCTGAGAGTTACAGTCATACTTCATCAGTCACCAGAGAGCAAAGCCAAATGCCGATTGGAAGGAAGATTTCTGAGGCTGTTTTCTGGAGCGCGCAATGCACCCTACTTGTCATCTCTCAGACATAAGCCTTTAATCCTCTCTTCCTAAAATTGTTTATTTTAAAATGTGAGAAAGTTTAAGGATGTCACAGCCGAGCTGTAAGCTTTCTCTTTAAAGAATCCGTCTTTCAAACTCATCTTTCGTAGAGAAACTGGCATCTCATGTGGGGAGCAGATGGCTTTCGGCAGCCCTGGCTGGCCCGTGCGTGCAGCTGGGTGGATCTGGCACACAGGTGTCCTGATTTGGACTTCCTTGAAATTCTGACGCCGTGCTCTTCTCCGTGGGGAGGTGCGACTTGGCAATGCTGTTTTCCAGGGACAACAGAGATACTGCCCTAAGCTCTGGAGCGCCTGCTAAGGTGGTAACATAACCTGCATACACACACAGAGCTGGGATATGGCTGGCTGGTTTGTTCTGAGTCTGGACCAAGGTGTTGGTTTTGATTTCCTCTTTTATATTGCATGTTGTTATTCGTGGCTTCTCCCTTCACCTCTCTGAGTTTGGGGAATTTCTCAGAAGGGTGAGAAAGTGTGAGGGAAAGAAACAACCTTTTGGTAATCAAACAAACAGAGAAAAAGCCAAAGATTGTGGGCAGCTTTTCTAATCCTTGGTAAATACGGAGCAGCCTCTTGCCAAAGTTACAGTGTCTTCAGTTGTTTAAAGCCAGGTTTGTATTTGAATGAGGAAAATGAGGTAAACTCATTAACATTCTCATTGGCAAAACTACTGTGAGAGTAAAAGAGGTTTCAGAAAAGTAGGCAAGAGAGGAGAGATTTCCTTGCAGTCTCTTCCACATAATCTTTTACATAATCATTTCACTCTCACCAAACATATTTCCCAGTGCAGAGCCCAGATGTTTTGAAGTTTGATTTTTTTTAAAGAAAGCAATATTTAAGAACTTTCCCATTCTTTTCCATCTTAGTAACAGCTGCTTCTAACAACTGCTTATAATGAGTATGGCCAAATAGGAAAAACACGAGAGGAGAAGTCTGAGGGATCTTACCACAGGGCAGAGCTTGCAATTGTGTTCCTCTCCTGTCTCTGCTTCTTCCTCAAAAACATGATTTGGGAAATTGTGTCTGTTAATTAAATCCTCATCTTCACTCAGGTGTGCCCTGCAAAAGCGACCAATACAATCACTTGGCTAGACAGCGAACTAAAAGTTTATTTCTTTGAAGTAATTTTATGCTACCATTGTTGTCACTCTAAAAGAAATCATATAATATTGAAGAGAGATTCTTCAATAACTGAAGGTTTATTCTGTAGAATAATGAACTTGATGCTGATTCCAGACTTTGGTAAAAAGCAGATTATAAAATTAAGTACTTAGGGAAATAGAGATGCCTAAGAAATCACACAGGTTTGCTTGTAATAAACCGTGACAAACTAATTATATCATTTTTAAAAATGGGGATTGGTATAAGGATGATGTTCAGTTCTTGATATCTATAATTGCTCCTTTTCGACTTAATGATCTCCCAGCTTTAACTATTACTATATGTGAATGACTCCCATTTTTATATCTCTAGGTAAAACCTTTCTTGAACCCTATTGACCACGTTAACAGTACATCTAAGAGCCTACTTAACATTTCTGCTATTAGGTGTTTGCTACTGTTCATATCCAAATCTCATCTCTTTCTTTTTCTAAACCATGGCTTTCTCCACCTCAGTTGGTGGTAACTGTACTTTTAGAATTCTCCACCAAAAACTTGGGATTCATCCATAACTTTTCTCTTTCCCTTACGCACACATACTCAGAAGGCTGGAAAAGTCTGTTGGCTAAAATACTAAGCTAAGCGCCTTAGTTCTATATCAAAAGATAAGCCTCCATTCACAAAGGCCATCCCTAAAATGGTGTGACTGAACAGGTTACAGAAAAATAACTTATCATAAATTTAAAGTAATCTTAATAAGACTCATCAAGTCCAAAGCAGACCTGCCTAAGAAAACAACCCCATACAAGATGAGAAACATCTTTATTTTACAGTCTAGGATCTGTTTTATCTGTCTACATTGAGAACATTTTAAATAATTGCTATTCTAGATACCAATTAAAACAAGTCTGCCACTGCTGGGGCAGGAAAAATTACTGAAATTACATTTATTAACCATATTTTATAGAAACAGAAAAAATTATAAATCCTTTTGTTAGCAAGAATGGCATTCCTCAAACAAGTTAATGCAACATCAAAATCTGCACATTAGCAGCCATTTTCTTGATATTTGCTTTTAAAAAAGTTTTTTTCTAAATTTTCTTAGTTTCTCCATAGCATAAGTATAATTGCAGCTAGTCATAGAAATTAAGCAGACAAGGAAAATGACTTTTTCAATTTTCTGTGAAGTCCTGTTTAGGTAAGAAGTAATTCAGCTCCCCAAACCTAGACTTTGAAATAACTTCACTTTGATTAGACTCATTGTAAAAGTAAGCCTAATTTGTTGTTTAGGGATAAGGGAAATGATATCACACAAGTGGTGTCAGGATTCTATTATAACATTGTCTCTCATTGATCCCAATTGTTATCACGTACACTGCATTTTTCTCCTCTAATTCTCACTCAGACAGTCAACAGTGTAATTAATCTACCATAATGGTGCACAGACATTTGAAGAAAATTGTCTTTTATTTAGCAGCCATAAGAGTCTTCTTTTGCCTCAGTTTCAAGTGATCCCATTATAGAAATTTGTATTTGTGTCAAAAAAGAGATGAAAAATATAAAGTTGTTATTTGACACAGTAGAATTAACAAATTAATCAACAAAACAGACTCGAGAAGCTAGATATCGATAGAGACATAGATCATGGAGGGAAGAGGTGTTATTTTAAAAATGATGCTGGAAAAATCAGGTATCCATGTGGGAAAAAGGTTTTTGGAATACTACTTTACTACATTCAGAGAGTCAATTCCAAACAGATTAGTGTTTTAAATGTAAGAATATTGGTTTATTTAAGGCATTGCAAAGAAAGTAGAAACAGACCACTAAGTGGGAGATGTATGCAATGCTTTTCACCAGCCCAAATCTTACATGACTAAGGACTAATATTCAGACTATGCAACGAATCTCTAAAAAACCAGTGAGGCATTACCAGGGAGATCAATAATCCAGTAAAAATAGGTCAAACACATGAAATGGCACTTAACAGTGAATAAAATAATGGCCACTAAAGATTTGAATAAAGACTCGGTCTTATTAGCAGCAATGAGAATGCAAATTAAGATATTGATCTTCCAATTTTTGACATTAGATTATTAAAAACTAAGACTATTAGCAACACTAAGTGTGTAGGTGCACATGTGGAATGCTAGCAGAGGCTTCTGGGAGCAAAATCACCACAATGTGGTCATATCTTGTAACTCTGAACGTTCATAGACTCTATAAGCAGGCAATTCTCCCAAGAAAATAACCCAGATGTTGTTTGAGCACACACACCAGAACACATGATGTTAAGGAAGGTCTACTAAATAGTAAAATTATTGGTATTTTTCTAGTTCCTGGCATGGATGGCAGGTTCTCAGTTGTGTTCCATAATCTAAAAGTGTTTAAATACACCTTCACATATTTAAAAAATTAAAAGACCATCCAAAAGAAAGACCCAAGAACCTTTGGAAACCTTGAGGATCTCCCATTCAGGTGAATCTCTGGAGATGAGACTCAAGAAGCCAGACTCTCTGAGCACATCCTTTAAAATACTACCATTTTAAGAGTAATTTTAGAGTTCAAATGTTGAAAATAAGATGATAAGCAATATTAGAGAGAGGCATGTAAAAGAAGCTGGACTTCAGAGAACGTAGGTAAAGTTATCCTTAGTCTCTGTGTAGAGCGCGCACATATTCCCACCCTCAGGAATAGTCCCCTGATGTAGGAACCTTTCATCCTTATCACCATCTCTGAAAGTACCCTGTTAGGAATATTTTCTACCCATCTTGAGAGCAACTTTCTTTTCAAAAAGCGTCTGTGGCTCTGGCTCCTGGGAACAACCCCTTCTGTAAAGCATGTCTCTGTCCTCTTGCTGTAACTTCTAAGAAACTGTACAAATATGAAATCGCTTAGAATGAATAAGGAGAATAATGAATTTTAAGTTCTCAACACTGAAACCAACACAAATACTGGCGAAATTTCTTATCATTCTATTTACAAAAAAATATTGCTGAATTGTTGTGTTGCAAATGTTGTTATTAAATCTGCTTCCTCCTTGGGTTCTTTGCAGATAAAGTGGGTGAGAATTCTTAAGTCATAAATTAAGAGATGCTACACTATCTTTAAAACTCATGTTTAAAATGTCCCTTCAGTAATACTATATTCACGGGATGTGAGGTCTTTCAGCAAATTTTTCTTGCTACACATGGAGAGCGTGGTTAAAATATTTGTTGTTTGAATGGCAATTTATATTAATTACCAAATTTGATTACAAGGATAATAGTGGTGGGTGTTATTACTCCCAAAAGCAACGTAAAAGGTGACTTTTTCTAATTTTTTGAGATATAAGTTGCCTTAAGCCAGCGATTCTTGAAGTTTGATCCATAGACTCTTGGGTGTGTCCAGGATCTTTTGGAGAAGTCCAGAGGGTCAAAATTCTTTCCTTTAATAGCCCTAAGATGTTAGCTGCCTTTCTCAGCTGTGACATTTATACTGATGGTGGGTAAAATCGCCGACACCTTAGCAGGAATCAAACTGTATATTCTGTACATTGTATTCTTCACCAAGATGCTCAGAAATTTTTACACACACACAGACACACACACGCACACCAATTTCCCTCCGGAATGCGTTTGATGATGAGAAAAAATTCTACTACATCTTGACGCTTGACCCTTGACCCTTTAAATATCCTGTGTGATGCATAGGAAGTATGTGTGAAGCATCTTTCCTTTTACTGCTTACCCAGATACGTTTCTGCAATACCAAGGCAGGGAGCTGAACTGGCTGCTTTTTTCAGTACAGTAAAACCATTTTTTAATCTCCGAAGGATGGTGTATAAGCTATGGTTATCCCGACTGGAGAATTCAGCAAGCATCTTCATGGCAATAAACAAAGCGAATCTATTGCTTCAAAGCAAACAACTCGCAAAATTTGTTGTCCTGATAGAATTTGAGTTTTTGAGGTCTACATGGTTCCACGTAACTCCATGAAGCAACATTTACTAATTCACCAGTGGATGATATTGCAAAATTGTAGTGCAAAGGGAAACCAAGGATTTTATTGTCACACAGTAGAAAATGTTCATTGTTAGGGTTCCACATTCCATATTGAGACAAAACTTTAAGAAATGCCTTCTGTCAAGTTTGGACATAGTTATCAAAGGTGAATATTCATAACTATATAAAAAGCAATTAAAATTCTTCTGCCCTTTCAAACTACATATCTGTGTGAGGCCAGATTTTCTTATTCTATTTCAGCCCAAAGGTTACATGACCAGAGATTGAATGCAGAAACAGGTAATGGTGTCCAGCTGTCTTTTATTAAATCAGACATTAAAGAGGTTTTTAAAAATGTAAAACAGTGCTCCACAGGCTTTTGGCTTTTAAAATTATTTTCCATAAATTTTGTTATTCATGTCAATATAGAGTGGGGACAATGTCATTTCTAAGTGAATGAATACATAAATATAATTCTTTTAGTTTGAACTTCTAATACAATAAGTATGGAGAAAGACAATTTTAGGCAAATTCTTTTTTTTTTTTTCTTTTTCAGGAGTCAGAAACAAAGTCAGATAGACACTTTTAGAAGTTTCAGAACTTAATGCAAGAACAAGGAATGCAACTTGATCTATTTTTCTTAGTTGGACGATCTAGCTCTTGAGACTTAACGTCTCCCATTAAGTTTGGACTCTGCATTTATCCTCTTAATCAATATCTATTGAGAACCTACTGTTCTAGCAGTACAAATACAGAAAACAGACAAACAACCTCTCCTAGAGGGCATAGCTAATATTAGGTTGAGCTTAACTTTCTAGACATACAAGGTTGTGTAAAAACACCAATGTGTACTTATAAATTATTTCAATTTAGAAAGTGGGAATAAAAGTATTATCTATTTCTATTGCCTAATGGCTTTTATACTTAACTCTTTTATTAAGTGTTAAAGGGAATCACTGGACCTTTTATAGTTTTAAGTCAACAGTGGCTTTAACTAAGAATCGTGGTTGAAATTTAGCAGGGTACAGATATACCCTAACCGCTCCTAACTTTCGGGAAAGCAGCCTACTTATTGGTAGGTAAATCAAATCATTTAAATAAAAGGGAAAAGGCCCCAAGTTTTATTTTTTTAAAGTGTAAAAAAGAGCTCCTTTAAGGCTAAAAAGTGAGGGCAGACTTCACAGATGGCAAAATGCTACAGTCTCCCTGGAGGAAAATCAATTCTTTTGAAATACAAATTTGAGGAATTGAGGAAGAGTCACCTGGGGCCAAGTTCTTCTTCTCTGTAATTCGAGGAGAATTCTCACAGAATTGTGAGATTGAAAAATCGGTTAGCAAGTACTCATTTAAAGGAAGGTCTCTGCTAGCCAGGAATCCTAAAATTGCTTTTTGCGTAACAAAATGCCTAATTCCACTTTTTTCTTAGTTGGACGATCTAGCTCTTGAGACTTAACGTCTCCCATTAAGTTTGGACTCTGCATTTATCCTCTTAATCAATATCTATTGAGAACCTACTGTTCTAGCAGTACAAATACAGAAAACAGACAAACAACCTCTCCTAGAGGGCATAGCTAATATTAGGTTGAGCTTAACTTTCTAGACATACAAGGTTGTGTAAAAACACCAATGTGTACTTATAAATTATTTCAATTTAGAAAGTGGGAATAAAAGTATTATCTATTTCTATTGCCTAATGGCTTTTATACTTAACTCTTTTATTAAGTGTTAAAGGGAATCACTGGACCTTTTATAGTTTTAAGTCAACAGTGGCTTTAACTAAGAATCGTGGTTGAAATTTAGCAGGGTACAGATATACCCTAACCGCTCCTAACTTTCGGGAAAGCAGCCTACTTATTGGTAGGTAAATCAAATCATTTAAATAAAAGGGAAAAGGCCCCAAGTTTTATTTTTTTAAAGTGTAAAAAAGAGCTCCTTTAAGGCTAAAAAGTGAGGGCAGACTTCACAGATGGCAAAATGCTACAGTCTCCCTGGAGGAAAATCAATTCTTTTGAAATACAAATTTGAGGAATTGAGGAAGAGTCACCTGGGGCCAAGTTCTTCTTCTCTGTAATTCGAGGAGAATTCTCACAGAATTGTGAGATTGAAAAATCGGTTAGCAAGTACTCATTTAAAGGAAGGTCTCTGCTAGCCAGGAATCCTAAAATTGCTTTTTGCGTAACAAAATGCCTAATTCCACTTTGATACTGATTCAAGAATGTCCTCTCCAGTGTTGTAGTGAAGCAAGGGGTTGTGTATTACATTAGAATGACTTACGTGAAAAATATTGCTGTCCCTTTGCCCTCCCCCAGCTGCAAGTTCCCTTGTAGACTTATGATTTCATAAATTTATTCTGAAATAAAATTTCATTTTTCTTTTGCTCTACTCTTTCCAGCTGCACACTTTGCGCGATAATTAATACATATGTTTAAAGTAACAACGCATCTTTCCCTCTCTATCCTTCCGGCTGCAGATTCTTAGCCCTTTAGTGTGTGTTTTTTAGAATTTTGTTTGTAATAATATTTCAAAAATACAAAAAAAGAGTTCAGATTCTCTGATCCCTCTTTCCAAGCCCACGTTGCCTTGCCAACTCCCAGGGGTTCTGATAGCTGCCAGCAGAGATTAGCTCAGGCCTTCCAGTTGAACATTACTTTTTGGGGGAGGGAGGTGCTGGGATTGAACCCATGGTCTGGCGCATAGGAGGTAAGCACTCTACCCCTGAGCCTCAAACCCGACCCTTTGCAATATCACTTTTGAATTCCACTATTCTTACTTTATTTGTGAATTCCTCAGACCTCAAAACATTGTCAAATAAGCATTTGTTAAAGAAGGGCATTTTATAAATTTCTAATATTGAAATTAAGGGGAATTTTTTTTTCTATCCTTGAAGAAGATAGGACAGCCAACCTTTTGAAATGATCCTTCGGCCATAATCTTCATTTAAGAAACATAAGTGCAAAGGAGTCACATATGTTGAGAAGATTTGCTTGGTTCTGTTATGATAACTCTTAACATTCATGTTTGTTTCAGTTTATCAGATTTCCAAACAGAAAATTCCTTGTTTGGCAGTTGTGAAAAAGCACTGTGAATAATGCAATATTCCTGATAGCAAAGTGAGGAATTAATATTCTGTTATATTATCCAGTTTTGATTACACTCACTTATCATCTTGTTACATACCCTTGAAAATTTCTGCTTAGTAAAATAGGAAATCCAGGAATATCTTCTGTTATTACTACTACTAATGTAATTTTAATTGCCATTACTGTTTTAGACCATCAAACACTTAAAACTTGGAAACAAGTGTAAATCTAATTAAAGATTGAATAAATCATTTGACGCCCAGAGGAAGTTGGGTTTGGATGTGTGAGTAAGGTGTCCCTGAGTGTAGAAAACCCCAAAGGCATCGCAGTCCTGTCCCTTTGATCTTCCATACTGAGGCTGAAGCGAGCTTCAACATTGCAAGTCTGTTCTCCCCTTTAAGATGAATTTTAGCCACCTTATTGTGAGTTACAATTCCATGATTAGGAGGTTACTTATCATGGTGATTTTTGTTTTCCCACTTCAAATTCTACTTGGATAACTCTTACTCATCAGTAGTCTATGATCTTACATTACTTTCTGTAAAAAGTCTTTCTTAACGTCTCAACACAAAAGAGGGTTCCCTTCTGGGTGTTCCTCTCTCTCTCTCTCTTTTTTTTAGTTTACCAAGAACAAACATGTATTGGTACATTGTATACATATTTTTAACTATTTCTGTGGTGAATATTTTTGGTCAGTATAATTTGTCACTTTTATTCAAACTGAGAGATCGTATCTTTTTTTTTTTTTTTTTTTTTTTTTTTTTTTCTTTTTTTTGATTGTTTTTTTTTTTTTTTTTTTTTTTTTTTTTGCTACTGTATACTCAATGTCTAGCCCGATAACAGGTACGGAGTAGTTGCATAGTAAATATTACTTGAATAAATGAGTGAATGAGTATTGACTTCTAAATCCTTTATTCCTCAACTTTGAAATAGGGTTCAAAATTTGTTTTACTTCTGCGGCCTACTTAGGTTTTAATAGTGGTGATTAGAGATTATTTTCTCTTGACCCTGTTTTACCAGAGGCGGAAGCATAAGTGGGGACCTAACCAGTAGAGAGCTTTGGATCCACTTACTGCAAATTCTAGCAACATCAGTTATATGACTGTAGGCAGAACAGTGTGTGTAGAACATCTCACACAGCATGGCCCCCTCCTCTAGTACGCTGCTTCCTAGACTTGGTTACATGGCAGAAGGACCCAATGCTCAGATCAGAGGTCGCCAATTAAATAAAATCTCTTGGTGTAAAATCCAGGCGTCTTTAGTTTTTGTAAATTTTCAGGTGATTTTATTGTGCAGCCCCACTGAGATCTGCTATACTTGAAAACGAGAACAGAATAGCTGGCTGTAAATCCCATTCAAATCCATGATTGTGTCCTTCCAGGACAGGAATCTCCAGGTTAGAAAACACCTCTCGTGGTGAGAAGGTACCACACTGACACACATCAGTATTGGATTTCTTCTCAAACCAGTTCCGATTTTGTGGTTTTATTACTTAAAAATATATTTCTATTTAAACAAAACCTGTTTCCTTACTTCAATCTTATCTTAAGTCATGATGCAAAAAACTTCCAATTCCCATCTCTGTGCAAGGAAAAAAGACAGCCTCAGTTTTGCCCCCAGTCTGGACTCAGAGGGGTATAAAAATTTCAGGACCAGACTCACTTGAGGCACAAATTTAAAAGTCAATGCCACCAAATCACCCATTTAAAAAAAAAAATCTAGGATCATCTTACAAAAGAAAAAAAATCTGAGAAAAGTTGTTATGGCAATTGTTCTTGGAAGGTAAACGTTCCCATATATTTTACTTATTAGGTTCTGAAAATATGAAGTCCTATTTTAAAAAATGTTTTCTACTTACATCTTCTAAAATATTGTACCTTTGAAAAGTTTGCTCAGCTTATCAGTGTTTGACGTAACTGTCATGTTAGTATCCGTGTTTCACCTCACTATTCCCCTCTAAATTACAAGGAGTGATAGAAAAATATGGCGAATATTTAATTTAAAAAACTATTACAGTAAAAGATGCATTGCCCCTTGCTTTTTTTGTTTTTTGGGTTTTTTTTGTTTTGTTTTTTGTTTTTTGTGGTGCCGGGGATCGAACTCAGGCCCTTGTGCTTGCAAGGCAAGCACTCTAATCACTGAGCTAAATCCCCAGCCGCCCCTTGCTTTTTAACATACTTTAAACACACTGATCCCGTGGTTCTTGCCACTTTCTGAAGCAGCTCTGAAAGTCCTCTTTCCCGAGTGTTTCTAAGGTGTGACGAAAAATATGGCAAATGTTGTTGCCAAGGGCCATCCAACAGAAAGGCAGGCTCATAAAAACATTTCAGTGTGTTCTCACCCACCTTATTCACAAGATGTGACATTGCACGACTTCTGATTCTCTCCCAAAGTCAAAATGGCCAAGAAAGGTCAGCATTCTGAATCCATTCAGGTAATTGAGGCAGTCATGACCGTGCAGCTAAACTCATGAAAGAGGATTCCCAGAACCGCTTCAGGAAGAGACAAGAATGATGGACTAAGTGGGTGTTCGAAGTGAGGGGGTGTTTTATAATCAAGGAAGGCTAAGATTTCATTTCAGTTAGCTCTCAATCGATGGAGTACTTCCTGATCAAAATATGAGAGCAAGGTGAGAACAAGATCTCGATTCTTGGTTAACAGTTGCACGTTTCCTTTGCTTTCCTTCCATTTGCTCTGTATAAAGGCAGGACCCTAGCCGGAGAGTCTCAGTTGCCCTTTCACTCGTCTGTCTCTTGTGTGTGATTGAGAAGTGCACAGTGTAGGGGTGGGGCGGGGTGAGCAGAAAGTACCAGGAAAACCATCTGCACTCAATTCAGACATCGAATGAATCATGTAGAATTCAACACCCGACAAACGAGTGCAGTTAACCTGAACTTGGAGTCACCTAAGATTTCCTAGAAATTTGACCCAAACATTCTTGGTTACCAAAAGACTGTTTGCTGAAAGTATTCTTTCCTTTTTCCCCACAGCCGGGTGCTGCTAAGCAAGGAAAGAGGATCTGAAACCAGGGAGGATGTCTTCCCTGGGTTTAGTTAGGTATAGAGAAAAAGGGGCTGTTTCAAACCTGTCCAGGCGACGTCGGAATTCTTCCTCATGAATCAGGCTGCAATACTCTACCCACATCACCAAACTTTTGTATGAAAACATGATCATCATCACCAACACAGGAAAAACTAGTTGTCAAAGTCATTTTAAGTGAGCCACAAACCATAACCTTCTAGCTCTTTGATTTCCAACATTTACTTCTAGCTCTGGCTCTTTGACTACCTGTAGTCACATAGTTTTTATTTTCCACATTTTCTGAAATGTTGATCTCTGATGTCATGAAAGATTTATACCCCAAGGAGTATTATTAATTTTAAATTTCCCAAAGCTTTACAATTTTAATTTTTGCATAATTAAGCTGCTGCAGAGACAGTAGTCCTTAGTGAGAAGTTTGTCCAGCGACTTGCCAGAGTCTGGCACTCACTGCTCTAGAGACAAATGTGTCTCCTGGATGAAAACATGATTATGTTGACACTGTTTAACCAGGTTGGCTTAATCAGCGAGAGAAAATAATTCAAGGAGCTCTTTTGATAATTGTATGATCACACTATAGTTACCTCATGGTGCATATGGAAGTCCATTAGAATCTAAAAAGCGAAATAATATAAAAACTTCCTCATTTTATTTCCCTACTCAAAGCTTTGAAAATATTCTTCATCTCTTTAATTGCAAGTTCACAACAGTAATGTAAATGGAATGTAAGGGACTCATTAATGAATTAAGAAAAAAATGCACAGCAAATACCAACTCAAGGAAAAATGGATAGAACAGTGTTAGTACACTATCAAAATATATCTGTTTATTTAGGGGGAACTGTGTTAAAGGGATCCACAAGGAAGAAACAGATGTAGGTCTTTTTGCTTTTTCACCTTTTTAAAATTTTCTGTTTTGGGGTTTTTGTTTGTTGTTTGTTTGTTTTCTATTGCTGCTATAATACATTTAGTGGCTTAAATCAAAAGACATTATCTTATAGTTTTATAGGTCAGGGTTTGCCCTATCAAACTGGCCTTTTTCAAGCCACCCACAGGAGGTTGAGCCCTCTTGGAATCCATCTCTCTAGCTCTTCTTCTTAGTAACATCTCCTTTTGACTGTAGCCTGGAAACCTGCTCCAGGCTTACCCACTCCCATGTTAGATAGGACTGGGCTCGTGCAGACATTCCAGAACAATCTCTCTTCCCACTCTGCAGAGTGACTTTTGCGGCATAAGGTAACACATTCACAAGATTCAGGAATTAGGGTGTAAACATCGTTGGGAGTCATTATCCTGCCTATTATGAAGTGTGCGACTTTTAGGCAGTTAGTTTGTATGTTACATTTTCTATAATTTTATAGAATTTATCAAATCTAGAATGGAGTAAATTTTATTAGTCAGATTTTTTGGCAACCGCATCTGCAGTTAATTGCGATGATCAGGATAAGCACTGGTAGAATAAATGTTACAACTTCTTTATGGGAATTCTAAATCACCCTTGAAGATTTCTCAGACATCCTTGTGAATCCTCGCACAGGTCTATCAATAATAACCGGCAGTCATGCTTTTCTTCAGCGCTGAAATGATCAGCAGCACGGGGAACTGGCTGAGCACCAGATGCCCTGTTGTGTAGATGAGAAATGTGTCTCTAAACACCTGAATTAGAATGAGGTAAGATGCCTACAGGCCAAGAAGGCTAAGATCTTTGGAGCCGAGACTGAAAAATGATATAGCGTAAGCACCCTCCCCCAATTATATAATCTGGAATTGTGGGCTTAATTTAAATTGTTCTCTCTCTTTCTATCTTGCCTCTCTCTCTTTCCCTCTCCCTCCCTCCCTCTTCACATAGCATTATGAACATAAGTAATGTTGATCCATATTGTTTCACCGATCCTAATTTTTACCACCTCTCATGATGCAATAAATACAACGAATAAGGAATATGAATTCTATCTTGAATTTTGCCCATCTAGCAGTTCAATTTGGAATATAGTATTCCTATAACTTCTAAAGAAGTACATCTCAACTTTTAATATGCACATAAATTACTAGTGAATCTTTATTTACTTTTTTTTTTTGTGCTGGGGATCGAACTCAGGGCCTTGTGCTTGCAAGGCACGCGCTCTAACCACTCTTCTAATTCCTGCTAAATCCCCAGCCCTACTAGTGAATTTTATCAGACTGCAAATTCTGATTCTGAAGGTCTGAGGTGAGGTATAATATTTTGTAACTTAACAAGGTCCCAGGTAATGTGAAGATGTCAGACTCAGTCATGAGGCAGGTTACTTTTACCCAACAATATATAATACGATAACATTGTTCCACGGTAACCCTGCCCAGTAGGAAAGGAATCTGCAGGCTCTGGCATTTGGTGTATGTGCTTGGCTGAGAAACCAAAGGGGCAGCCCTGGAGACTGAACATCTCCAAATCAAAATCTCCCTAAGGTAGAACCTGAGGGCACTTGCTCTGGGCTTTGGTTGACCCAGGTTACAATGAAGGTGTAGAGTGGGAGCACCCACTGATCCCCTACGACCTCCCTGGTCAGCTAAGGGTGGGTGTACTCTTTGGTGACGTCGGGGAAGTGGAGCTTGAGCATAACATTAGGGTCCCGGAAGTGGCAAACTTTGCTTGGGCAGGGTGAAGCCAGAAGAAACTCCAGTGGCTGTCTGTAGTGGTCCTGATGTCATCAGTCATTTGGTCTGGGGATGGAATGAAAAAATGAAACTTCTAGTGGCTGGTTCCCTCAGCGTATCCCTCAGATAGCTGGTACACACGGAAAGATTGCCCTTTAGGATGGAGGCAGAGATGGATGAGCCAGGGGCCACGAAATTGTTAGTGAAGTACCAGAAACTAGGCGAGAAGCAAAGAACAGTCTGCTTCTACTCGCTCAGAAAGAAGCAATCCGGCCACTATTTTCGGATTAACCAAGTGCTAGCAACATGAGCTAAGAAGGAATTTGAAGAGGACTGTCGAGTCAGTGTGCTCATAATGCCGCTGGAGGTGCCAGGAATTAGGACTGTCACCCATCTGTGGAATGTGATTACTCATCTGATAGTGTCCTAAGCACTTGGTATGCATTATCACATTTCATCCACAAGGAAAGATGGGCATTAGTCCCGTTTTACAGGAGAGGAAGTGAAAGCAAGAAAAGTCAAGGATTTATCCAAGGTCACATACTTTTTAAGGGGTGCCACTGAATTCCAAGAGATTCATGGTATCTCAGGACTTGCGCTGTGAATTATTGTGTGCGACTAATTATTTTGACAGGGAGTAGAGCTAGAACCCGAGTTCTAGTACATTGACTATTAGAATGAGTTTGATTTTACTTTTTAATATTATTCTTAAGCTACACCAAATTCGCTTCTGACTCATTTGTTCCACTAAAAAATGTGACTAGTGGTTTTTGCCCCACCCCTCCATGCAGCCAGCAAAGCAGAAGCATGTGAAGCCCTCCAGCAGATAAACATTTTCCGTTCACATTTTGAAGGGAATATAAAAGCCAAATGAAGAACTCAAACAGCAAACATTGTAAAGCCATTCCTTCATGAAAATAAAGTTTTAGTGAAGAGGTCTTTCATTTTGAAATTAGATCCAGGTTTTACTTATGGTAAAAGCAAGTCAACAGAGACAACTAGTAGGTCTACTAACTAGCCACACAGCGAGGGGACTTAGGAGTTCAGCGTTGCTAAGGTGTAGACTTAAAAGACAGGAGCAGTTTGTTTGCATAGCTATGCACGTAAACTCAGGCATTGTGAAGCCACAGTCTCGCAGCTAGCCCAGAATGATATAATTCAGGACAGATTTTTTTTTCCCTGACACATGGTTTTGAAATCGAAGATTTCTTTTCTTTGAAGGAAGATGGAAAAGTCATTATGAGCCAAGTGCAAAAAATTAAGTTCAGAGTAAGATTTCCATGGAATGTAACATTTCACTTCCTGCTTAGCTTTGATTGGATGAGTGTATTTCTGGTTGCGGACAAGCGAGTTTTTGAGGGCTTAGGTATGCAGTGGTCGATGAAGGTGGTAAAATGATAAAATGTTCACCTGGCAAAGAACAATGATTTATTTGTGTTGTAAATTCGAAATGTTTCTGTTTTCTAATTATCCCAGAATTAACTTTTAAGGCTTTGTGTTCATGCTTTTTCTTATGGAAAACAGTTAGTTTTATGTACTTTGAGGTTAAAACATAATTTTTCATTCCTTTGTGTATGCAACACATTGTCTTCTCTTAGTAAGATAAATACTGAATGGCATGAGAGATGCAAAGCCTCGTCTCTGTGTTTTAGGACTTGAAAACTTGGAGCCTGGAGTGAGAGGGGAGAAACAGAAAGAGAATTCACTTTACTGAGCACCACCATCTCCCACATTTTGGGTCAAGGCCTTTAAATATAGGATCTTATTTCATACCTACAAAAATCAGTACCTTGTTGATTCAAATACCACTTCTGTTGCCTCAAAAAATGATTTTCTTCATTTAATCTTGAGAGTAGGAGTATCATTATATATGTTAAATCCTTTGCTTATGAAAAATCTTAAAAATAGGAAGGGATTTAGAATAGCAAAATCCCCATCAGTTTCTTGGGGTTGATGTAACAAAGGGTCAGCCACTAACTAGTTGGTTTAAAACTATAAAAATGTATTTTTGCAAAGATGTAGAGAGAAGTTGGGAATCGAGGTGTGAGCAGAACCAGGTTTGTTCCAGAAATCCCAGTAAAGAGTCTTTGCTAACTTTTCTCCAGCTTCCGATGTTGCCGCAGTTCTCAGCGGGGCCTGCATCTGCATCTTCCTTTGTGTATTGTAGATTTAGGATGCTGGAGAGTTATCATGCTTGGTCCCATCGGGGCTTTATATTTCTAAGCTGAGATTAAGAGAGTGTGTGTGTGTGTGTGTGTGTGTGTTTAGAACCAGTTATAGTTACTACAATTCAAGTAGTTGTGGAGTTGAGAATATTTACCTCAACTTTCAGGGGTTTTGATGGCAGTGAGATCTAATCTTCCCAGCTGTGCGGCCATGGACCAGAGGCAATTCAATTTTCAGTTTCTTCCCGTGCGAAATGGAGACAGTAAATCCCACATGAGAATTTCGAGGAGATGCACATAGTCTGAGGTCATCCCTGGCACAGAACAAGCCATAGAAATGGGTTCCCTTTCTTCATCTTCTGGCCTGTGTGGGTACACTGCATTTCAAAATGGTCACAACTCAGGAATCTGGAGCAGGGTGACTTTGATTCACATACAGAATAGGAAAAACAGTAAAGTGGAAAAAGATTAGCATACAACTGACCAGAAAGACACAGAATAGTTCCCAAATGCTTATAAGGAATGGAGGTGTGCGGTATAAATTGGCCTTCTGCTTGTTGAGTCGAAGCCACCACTATGAGTCATGTCTCAGGTGCTAAGAGTAGCAGAGGGTCTAGTGTTACAAAACTGATGGTACAAATTTTGTTTAACTTGAAAACCCAAGATTGCTTTGTCCAAATGTTGTAAACAGCATTAAGTACCATACTGTTGATGAATTAAACAGAAACACTGTAATTTAATCTCCAGTCATTAACATCATTTCAAAACTATTAACTATTGCTTCTCAGTAAAAAAGACTCCATACTAAAAGCAAAAATTGCTACTAACAAAGCAAGAACTAACCTTGTTAAAAGTAAGAACTTATTAAGATTGATCGCAAACCTGAAATCTAGCGGGACTTTTTCTTGGATTATTCATAGGCCTAGGCATTGTTTTAAATATTTTGAACTGTTGCTGTCTATACTTCTGTTTTATCACCTCTTTACACATTTTCCTCCAATTATGTATGTTCTTATCGCCTTTTTCTGTATTTCTGTTCACAGTACATATTCCGTTATCATGTTTATTCATTTTCGTAGTGATAAGATTTCAAACAGTCTCCTTTCACAGTCACAGTTCTTTCTACTATAATTATTTGGAGAATTAAAATCTTAACTCATTTTAAACACTTCAGTCTGTACTGAAAGTTCACATTATAAATAGATCTATGAAATATCTGATGTTAAAAATGATGAAAAAAATATAAAAGTTTGACTTAGATTTTTTTAAAGTAGCAGTTTGTTATTATGTAGCCTTATCCTCCCTAAAGAAACAAGACTTGATTTAGAAAAAATCATGCTTTGTAAAGATATATGCCTATATGTACACACCTACATCCATACATACAAAGATCTTTCTCGTAAATGAGGGTTATTGTGAATGCGTTCTTAAAACCTTACAATTAAAAATGACCCAAACTTTCTGGTGAGTGATTTACATACTTCAGTATGTCTATGGATGCAAAACTAAGTTGCAAGGTCAGGATATTACTCCAGGTTTTTCTCGTTCCAAGGTTTGTATACGTTCCTTGAAACCAATTCTTGTTTTGTTTTTTTTTTTTTCCTAAAGAAACTTAAAGCAGATGACTTAAGAAGTTACTTTACGTGTTCTTGGTTAAGTCAATGATCCCTCCCCCACTTTTTATGGCCTCAGTGGACCCTCTGAAAAATGTTCAGAGTATCCACAAATCTCTTTTTATCAGCTGTAAAATTACAAACTTTCAATATGATCAATTTTGGAGATAACCCGAAATACTTGGAGTTTATTATCTCAAATATAAGCTTTCTAATATAGACTCAAATAGGAAACAATAATTTATGTGTTTGGAATGAGCACGTAAAAACCGATTTCTCTTTCTAAGCAATATATAGGGCATTGCTTTTCTGAATAACTATAACTATTCTTCTCTGGCTCATTTTAAGATAAATCTGACAAATATATTAAACACTGTCCCTTGCTGGAGCAAAGGGAGGGAAAGGGTGACATCCTATACACTTTCACAGACTATAGTCACCAAAGTAGTTACAACAATTTGTAGAGAAACGTGGATACACTTACGCACTCCTCTTCCAGAAGAAAGTTGAGTAATATAACTTGTTTCAGGGCCTCTTTGAGGCTAAACATTTTGAGAGTGAAGCAGAATGGACTCAAAAACCCCAGTACATTCAAAATAGATTAGAAAAATATGATTCATTTATTTTGTGGAAAAACTGGATGTCTTGGCAACTGAGAAGAGAGGAAAACGTCCCTCTGCTTGGATATTTTAAGCCCTCCATGTCACTGGCTTAGCCTTCTTCTGCCTCAACTATTTAAATGTTCACAAAAAGGGTGTTTCATATGCCCAGGGAGCCCCAGCACATCCTTGCTCTTGATCAGTTCTGACAGTTTTAAGACTGTAATTCTAGAAACAGGAGCCTGATGTTAAGCATCTGCACATGTTCTCCATTATTTCCTCCAGAAGAAAACAATAGTTGGTTAAGATCATGCTCTAATGGAATCCATTTTCACTAAATAGGTATACTTAGTCATTTGTAATTTGGTGGACCATAAAAGAGAAAAACAAGAAGCTGTATCAAACAAGAAAGGCAAGTGGAGGCCCAGCAGAGAGTTTCTGAGTCTCTGATTCCACATCGTTGCATGACCGTAGACATGAATATTGACCCCAACATGTCTGAAATCCTGGAGACCATTGAGAAGTAAATTCAGTATTGAAGTTCCCAGGAACTTTACTGTGGATGTTTTGGTTTGGAGACTTACTGCATCCCTGTCCACAATTAACTTTTTTTGAATGAAATTATGAGAAGTAAACATTTACTGAGAGTCTTCTGTGTGTTGGGCTTGTGCTCCATGCAGAGAGTATAGCCAGAGCTCCAACAGTACTTCATTAGTAGGATGCGATAAACATTTACTGAGAGTCTTCTGTGTGCTGGGCTTGTGCTCCATGCAGAGTATAGCCAGAGCTCCAACAGTACTTCATTAGTAGGATGCGAATAGTCACTCTTTGTAAGTGGAAGAACCGTGACTACTGGGTGGGCATGACAGAGATGGGAACTTCAATTTTGCACGAGGCAAAAATTTGTAAACATCGCAGATTTTGTGCAAATAAATGGGCTGTTCTGAGTTATAGCAATCTCCGAGTGTGCTAATTCATAAAGGATGCTTAGTATGTGATAGTAAACATTTTAAGCTTTTCATTTCGATGATTTCTTTTTGATATAATATGTCATTTGCTTTTAACCAAATTAAAATTAGATTTGCAGAGTTATCTTTGGCCTACACAGAAGGCTAAGCTAGGTGTCAGACAGACATTTCTCAGAGAAGCAGAAAACAAACCCACAGGTTGTATTCCTGTCACAACTGCCCAGAGAAAGAAAGAGCCAACCTTACTATGCAGCTGTCTCCCCTCATCCTGCTGGATTTTAGACTAGCAAAGCAGGTCACCAAGGGAACTAGGAAAACCCGTCTCCAGCCCATGGCCCTGTAATTTTGTGCACGAGGTTAATCACCAGACCTTACCCCTTCTTTGATGTCTAGGGGCTTGAGAGTAGTTGTGGCCTCTAAGACCATCAACTGCAAGATCTGTGTGATTTCAGAGTTTATTTGGGGTGGGCTCAAACGAATTTCATCAGGAAACCTTGCTAGGTAGCATACAAATCTCACAATCTGCTGTCTACAAGGAATATTTGGTTACTTTTCCTGGAAATAGAATAGAATTCTGATCAGAACACTTGAAACAAGACATTTCTGAGTTTTTACTTTTCTCTTTGTGTTGCACGTTTTACATCTTCCACAGATTGGCAGCAGACTGTTTTAAAAATCTGATCTACGAATGTGGTAGGCTTAGATGGCTTTGCATCCAAATAGTGTTATGTAGCGAGTCTGTGATTCTGACGTTCCGTGATGATGAATAGAAATTTCAATATACAGTCTGCTTTAATTTTCATTGTATACGAAAGACTTCCAAAGTAGACTTTCATGAAAAATTCTACAGTACAAATTTTCGGCCTTTCAGATCTCTCAGTCATAGAATTAAGAGTTTGGGACAGATATGCACATGGCCAACTAAAAGCATGGAAGCAAACTCTCTCTTGGACTCTTTATGGAGGAAGGTAGAGGAAGGACTGATCCTCCATGACCTCATTCCACGGAAGAATGAATTCTGCTTATTATAAATATAAATTGCAAACGTGTTCTGAGGGTCATGAGTGTGTGCGTGCGTGTGTGTGTGTGTGGTTACTTAGAAAATCTTTAACCAGGAAGTGACAGAGATGCCCATGTTCAAATCCTAGGCTGACCTAATATGAGTATACTCTGAAACATTATCTCAAGTGGATACAGGCAAGTCTTAAGGTGTGTTGTGTCCACACTGGTCTTCAGAAGTGAGCCAGTTGAGCTGAGCTTGGTGTTGCACACTTGTGATCCCAGCGTTCCGGGAGGCTGAGGTAGGAGGATGACGAGTTTGGCCCAGCCTGGGGAACTCAGTGACTTAACCAGACCCTGATCACAATAAGAAAAAATAGTGAAGGGCTGGGGATGTAGCTCAGCGTGAAGATGCTGTGTTTGACCCTCAGTGTGACAAAAAAAGTTAGCCGGCAATGCATAGGCATTCCGTGCAAGCTCTGAAAGCTTGGCTTTGTCCTCAGAAGGTCATGAACAGGACGGTGACAACCCTTAGATCGAGCTCCGTGGTCCTCCTTGCTGAGCACAGAGGCCCTCTGTGAACCTAAAAGCAGAGAGGTTGCTAACTACAGAGTTGCTGGCAGTTTACATAAACCACAAAGTGCTCTTTAAATTCTGCAAACTGAATTACTTCAACCACTAGATAAGGTTACAATGTACGATATTATTATGCTGCAGGCCTTTCCCCCCTCTGAGTTAATATCTTTGTTTTGATTTGGGCTGGGGAGTTTCCTTTGTTGGTCAGCCACAACATTTCCATTCACTCACATAAATTCCCCTTCTCTGTGACTCCTGCCAGTTTTCTCCCTGCCCAAACAGGATAGATAACATTAGCAGTGTTGCATGAAACATAGAAAATTAAAATTATTTTCTCCCACAGCTTCCGACCTCTGGATTGTGAATAACTTCAGTATTATTCACAAGGACCATAATCCAAGCAATAAATTTGAGATAACTTTTTAACCAGGGACTAAATCTTTATGGATTATATTAGAAATGTTTTAAAAAATACGGGAGTACCAGAAGTACTTCAGAGATTACATTTTGATCCTGTGAAATTTAGTTTTCTGTTTCACTGCCCAGAAGAGTGGTCACTGAGAACTTATGTGGCTTCCGCCTGCCATCCCTAATTTCCAGGTGGCCGCACTGCAACTGATCCAGCGTCCATGCTGCTAGCATCTTTACTAAATCTATTAGGGGGCGAAGCCAAATGGTGCTTATGGACACAGTGGCAACACAGTCATAGCCAAAGTCAGCTGGAATTCCAGTTTGAATAGGTGACAGAAGTGACTGTATCACTGGAGTAGCAAAGAGTCTCCGTTTATTGAACATTTTGCTGAGTAACAAGCATGAAAATAAATAATTCATATACATTATCTCGTTAACTCCTGATAACAACCTAGGAAGCCAAATAAAATTATTTCAAATGTACAGACTTAAAAATGTAGCTTCTTAAAACAATTTGCCCAAGGACATATGGCCACTAATGAAAAAAAAAACAAACCCATGATTTAAGCAAGACTCCAAAGGTCACGTTCTGAACCCCCACTCCACACTACTGAGCGGAACCTTCGCTGGAGCCTGGCTAGCTGGACTTTGGGGAGGGTGGCACAGAATGGACCTCTCTGGCTTGGGCTCCTTTCTCGTTCAAATGAGCCCAGAGGGAGGCCCTTTCTGGACCTGCACAGCACCCACATGGAATGCTCATGTCTCCTGGGAAAGATACCCCTTTGGTTTACACGCAGGTCTGTTTTTCCCCACAGGTCACAGGACACAAGGTAGATCCCAGTCAGACACCCTGTGACAGCAACAATACCACAATCCTGAAGACCGTCTCCTAGGCACTGTTTATATAATAACTCACTTAATCTTCACATAATCCAGGGCTATCAATTCTAATATTCTGAGGGTAGGGTACAGTGGAGGGAGATTTCTCCATGCAGATATGTGTCCAATGCTCTGCGACGTATTATCATTTTAATGATTCGTATTTCTCATTAGCTTAGTAAAGCCTCAGAGAAGTTCTGTAGTAAAGAGACTTCTCTTTATTTGAGCCAGAATATTTTAAGTTCATTTCGATATCTACTACTAACACCTGGGCTAAGACCGGCTCACATCTTACAGAGCACACACTGAAGATTGCTGTTGCAGACTGGCAAAGATAGTGTGAATCCAGAGCAATCTTTAATAGGGATTGGGGCAGTGGGCATGGAGAGCCGCTACTGTCCTAATTCTAGAGATCCCAGAGAAGACCCTGGGCTTAGGTGAACAGTTCTGCAGTCCATGTATCAAACAAAAAGCTGTTTACCAGTGCAGAAGCAAATGTAGGAGAGGCTTGGCACGTCTTGACTACAAGATGACGCTAAATTAACCTAAACTTTTAATGCTTTGGCTATATCCTAATGCAAATCTTTCATCTATTTATATGGTGATTCCAGGACTTAGGCCACAGTAGCATCCTGTATGCAACTGCTAATGACAGAATAAATCTGCTTGACACAGATAATCTTGCTACATTTATTATAAAAACTGTTGATCTTTCCTAGCCTGCTGCTTCTGTAAAACTTCAAAGAAAAGTTTAGCAAGTGACTCATTCAAAATCTTACCATCTCCTGGATGCAGGGACTTACTCAGTCAGCGCCTCATGTTAGGATGGAAACAAGAAAGAACTATGCCAGGGAGGCGCTGAGAACAACTCATGAGGATCCAAGTGGCAAAACCAGCTAGAAGAGTCTCTGTTCCTGGAGGCCAGAAGATGGAGTGATGCTGTAGGCCGAGTGGTCATGAAAGGCTCAAAAAGTTTGAGCTTCAACCTCAGTGCTGGGTGGGATTTAGAAAAGTACAGAGAAGTTGTATTTTGGTGTGTGTACGTGTGCATGTGTCGGTTGGAGGGTGGGAAAATGGAGTCAACATGAAATAAACCCTGCAGCCAGTTGAGCCAGCGTTCTGCAGGCAGCCATAATTTGATCTTCACCACAGCTAAGCTGGAGTTCTTTAAAGGCCAGGCCAAGAACTGGCACGGCACTGGCGTTGGTAGTCATGGGTGAGTCCTTGAAGATTCGTGAGAAGCAGGATGATGTACAAACCGGTGTCTTAAGGAAGAATCACTTAGTGGTGCTAAGAGGAGTCATGGGAAAGAGGGAGCGAAGGCAGATGGCCACGCAGCAGACAAGAGCATCGCATGAAATGTGATGCGACCCCGGAGTCACACTGCACCGGAGCGAACCTAAAGGGAAAGACCGCAAGGATACGAGGGTGTGCAGGTGGGAAGACAGCATCTGAGGCATGCAGGTGTACAGACCTAAAGGGAAGGACCGCAAGGATATGAGGGTGTGCAGGTGGGAAGACAGCATCTGAGGCATGCAGGTGTACAAACACCTAAAACTGGAAATTGAAATAATTATCTGAAACTAAATCTTATCTGTGTGGCACATTGGTTTAGTCAATATATTGAGCAATTGCACTATTAATATCAAAAAATTGTTTCCATGAAAAATATGTTTTGATAATTGCTAAAATCCTTTTTACAAAGGTCTATATTGGAAGGGATTTCTTTGCACAAGTCCTATATTCACAGTAATATGTTTTGATAATTGCTAAAATCCTTTTTACAAAAGATCTATATTGGAAGGGATTTCTTTGCACAAGTCCTATATTCACAGGATAAAAATGTTGCATCCAAGAAATAAATGATCTTCCTGCCTGCTGTATTTAACATCCTGCCTTGGAGGTCTGTGCTGTCCAATTCAGCTTCCTCATGGTTACTGTTTTCTCTGTGTACAGGAGGCAAAGAGAAGAAAGAGCTGGGACTATTCTGTCTTATTTTGAGCCCTGAATGTGCTCTCCATGTGCCCTCTCTGCTCCTTCTATGTCCCATTCAGTTGCCAAGGAGGCTGACCTGTAGGAAGTACACCTAGGGCTCTTCGGCTTCTTTCCAGTTGACTTCAGCGAACAGGAGATTCTAGCAGGAGGTGGAAGGGTAGGAGGAGAAGGAGTGGTGTTTTGCAGAGAGTCAATTCTGCACAACTTCCCTCATGCCTGCTTTTAGTGGCATGTCCTTAGCTAATAGCCAACCACAGTGGAAGAATTTATGCCCTGGAAATGAGCTAATGCTACCAGTTGGGGCTCCCAGGTTTGGAGAGTCACATTTCTGGAAAGATACTGGAAGTTATGGTTCTGGACACTTACTCCTTTGGTTCTTTGTGTACTTGTCTGTCTCGGTCGACTGAGTATCTCAACTAAATGTGAATGTAGGGGGCTCTCTCCATCTAGGTAACAATCTTTAGGTTTCTATAAGCGCTCTTTCTCCTTACTCTTCCAAGCTTGGAGGAGGTGATGTTCCCTCCTCCGCTCACGTCAAACACTACACCCATCACCTTTTCGTTTCTCTGACCCTGCACCATGCACTATGGTAGCTGCTAGGAACGTGTGACTGTTGACTGCGTCATAGTATAAATGTAATAATGGTGTGACTGAGGGACTGAATTTTGTATTTTATTTAGTTAAGATTAGTTCATTAAAGTTAAAATTTGAAAACAAAAAATAGTGTAAAATATTTTTCCGTTAAACCCACTTTATTGTTTTGGTAGGACTACATTCTACTTGAAGACTTATTATTTGAACAAAGATGTGCTATAAATGCAAAATACATACCAGATTTCAAAGACTTAGTAGGAAAACAATGAAAAATGTCTTACTAATAACATTTTTATATGTATTTCCTGTTAAAATAATATTTTGGATATGTTGGTTTACACTAACTCTATCGTTAAGATTAATTTAACTTGCTTCCTTAAACTACAGAATTTTAAATTACTGCATGGCTCCCATTATTATATACTCCCACTCTAAATTGTTCCCTGATTCCCGTATATAGCCCTTTGGTACACATTTCTCAAATACACGGCTAGAATATGCTATCAGGGTCCTTTTGGGATGCTAACTGATGCCACCAAAAGATTAAAAAATCCATTATGACTAATTAATTATGTTTCTTAGGAGCTAAATCACCTTTACGTTTTTATTATAGGGAAAAGAAACAGGCTAGTTTTGCAGTTTTGCTAGCTTTTAAACTAGCTAGTTTTTAAACTAGCAAAACTTTAGTGGGCACTATAAGCCTGGCAATACTTGGTGTCTAATGATGTTTCCTGAACGATTGATAGGATTTTTTTGTAGGGTGAACTAGCCTCTTGTGGAATATTCTCAAAAACACTTTCTGAATAAAAGGACATATTAATATTATTAGATAGCTGTCATATGAAAAACAATTTTTGAGTATCCAATTCAGTTCTCCCAAGAACCCTGAGAGACAGGAATGTTTGAGACTGCTTCATTTTACAGATCAGGAAACTGAGGCACAGAAAAAGTACTGTTCAAGTCACACAGCTGAGGGACATAAGGGCCCAAATCAAGACCAGGTTTGCTTCACTTTATTTTCCAGGATCCTTCTAGCATACTGTACAATAAATATTCCTTACTCCAAGGCATTTTAAACAAAATTTATGGGGAAAATCGTTGGTTTTATTAGATACTGATTTAAAAACTCTTCTCTAAATGTAGGTGGTCTCTAGCACACTGTTGGCCTCCCACACTGATGCCTCGCACCACGTTCTCCTTCTCTGATGGCCCCAGGGGTAACCACTTTGAAATGGGCCTAGAAAAGACCAGAACTCACAACAGTTCCATGGAGAGTGGTTTGCAGGAATGGCTTCTCGGGTCACTTATGGCAAGAGAGAGCCAGAGATTTGGTGGAGTCCGTCCAAACCCAGATGTAGTCTCAGCCCATTTTGGCCTCAATCCTTAATCCCAGTCCTGCTGAAACCCTTAATCCCAGTACTATAAGCTTCCTTTTGTAGGACACTGGACAAGAATGAATACCGATGCTCGAGGGTACCAACTGTACCCAAGTCACACGTGGGAGGACAATCCTTGGCCTGCGGGTTGAAGGCTTCTTGGTGCTTCCTCCCATTCTTGTTCCTACCTCGTCATAATTGGATCCTCCTGCTTTTGACTCTGATTTCCCAGCGTAGTTCTTCATGGGAGTTTTCAAATGATGTTTACACACATGTTAACACTCTTTGCATTGGACTTCACATATCCTCCCCTGCTATATGGGTGTGAAACAAAAATATCTTTTAAATGCAGGTAGGCTGACATTAATTCTGAAATTGGGCACAGCTGTGTGACATTAAAAACTAAAGGGTGGGTGACAGGAATCACAATCACTGCAAAATTGGTCATGGTTTTGTGGTCCTTATTTAGTGTAAGAAATCCTTAGCATACCGAATACTGAATGTCTGATTGAATGTAACAAAGCCAGAGAGCCTTCCTACTATATCCACTCTACATTTTGTATCTAATCTAATATTGCTTTAGGACCACAAAGATAGGCTTTCATTGGAACTCTTCTGAAACTGAAAACAGAAGCAATGTTACCTAGAGTCTGAAAGCACAAGTTAGAATCAGACCGGCCTGGTTCAGCTGTGTGACTAAGTGCCGTGTGTGACTGAGAGCTAGTTTCTTCTCCACACTTCAATTTCCTAAACTGCAAGAGAAAGAATGCATGTTAGTTGGAGTTTTTAGGCACAAGCAGTAGAATTGAACTTGTAAGCAACTAATATTATTTGAAAAGGATTGTTGTGAGGATATGGGGTAGCTAAGGGAATCCGAGAGAGAACCGAACTAGGCCTGGGTGGGATATGAGTCCCTGGAGCTCTTGGGTTGCGGAGAATAAGAATCTGTTGATATTATTTGGGCATCACAAGTAGAGTTAAAGCGCCCGTCAGATTGCCTCCCTTGCCTCTCTACTCAAGACACAAATTTTCTGGGAGGATTCTGAGTAGCGAGGCGGGGTCTTGCCTGTCCTCCTTGGTCAGGGGAGGCAGGAGAAGATGGGGTGCTCCAGCTGACAGCCCTATCAAGCTGCAGTCGAAGCTGGAGGACAAGTTTCAAACACAGAGACATGGAAGGGACGTTGATTCTGGACCGGCAAAAGAAACACAAGTGTTCTTGTTTGGCTCACGCAGTCATCGTGTTCTGCAAATGAAGTAACTAACAGGCACAGTGTCAGTGTTTGTACGTTATCCATAAAGATAACTGAAAAATTATCATTAGAAAGAGCTCGTAATCCAGTTTGTTCTTCTCTACCAACAGTGGTTGTTTTCTCAAAGCATTTATTTATACACAGATATGTGAATATTTATGAAATATTTAATTTCATAGAACTGCTTTGGATTTCACTTCAATGTTTACTAAATGGGCACTTTATCAATTGTCTATCCAACTTAGTGGAGCTATATGGAAAAACAAAAAGCAATTATGTTCCAAATAGTTAGCATGCAATTATTTAATTCCAAAATCTGCTTTTGCTATTCCAAACATAAGCCAACAATAACTCTCATACCATCTATTTTAGTTACGGTAAATCATAGTCATATGTGGTCATGATTATGTCTAATTGTGGGATGAAAGATTTAATTTTAGCATATGAATGAAATATACTCTTGTTGACATTTTATGCATGAGAGTCTGAGGACAATAGGGGAAGAGCTAACGGCTGTGTGATATAGATCCCCCTAGAGAGAGTATTATAGAAAGTCCCTTAAATCAAGGACTCTGGTTCCTAATGATGGCTTTAGGACCTTGGGCTTTCGAGGTTGGGCACTCCATATTTAGAATGGACCAGCTGCTTCAAATTAGAGACCATAGACTCTTCTGACATTGATGATGATGGTGGTGGGGTGGTGATAGTGACGTTTGTGTGTGTGAATACTTTGCTCCAGTTGTGTGTAAACGAAAATCTAGAACTTTTCCCTAACCTATTACTTGATAGAGAAATATACTCCATGGTAAAATGCTGTTCCTCACTAAGATTGCCAATCCACACTGAAATTTGTGGCTTTCTAATGAACATTAAGAAAGAATCTGAAGTTGCTTTTGGACTACACGATGCCAAAGACTTAAAAAGAACCAACTCTGTTTTTTTGGGTAAACTTTTGCTTGCAGTTCACAATAATGTCTTTCATTAAAACTAAATAAATAGCCATGCCAATGCAAGGTCTCAAACAATTAAAGTAAGACTCAAAGTAATTCTCCTCAGAACTCTTTTGTAAAAGGTGAAATATTTACACAGTAGGAAAAGGGAGCAGAGTGGTCCTTTGTTTCCACAAGATATCTCAACTCAGAGAAACTCCTGGGTCCCTGATGGTGGCCATTTGGTGGGAAGATACAGTGGCTGCCAGCACTTTTCAGGGAATTCTGCAAATAAATATGAGTCGAAGGAAATTAAAAATTGTTCCATTCTATAATTATACTGTGTTAAGTACTCAAGTCAATATGAATTTCCACACTTTTCATTCTAGAAATAGCTTAGTATTTATACCGTGTGTCTGGGCCACCATTAAAGCACTGTGTGAGGAGGCTTACCTGGCTGGTTCCAAAGAATTTCCTAGTGAGATGGAGCCCTCTCTTCTCTCACCCTCCCATCTTCTCTCCCTTGTTTTCTTCTCTCCCTCCCTCCCTCCTTTCCTTTCTTTTAGTTAAACATTTTGTTTTGAGATAATTATAAACTCACATGCAGTCAAAATAAATAATATGAAGAAATCTGATGTACACTTTACGCAGTTTCTCTTAGTGATGATATCTTACAAAATTATAGGACAATATCGTAACTCGGATTCTGACATTGGTACAGCCAAAAGACTGAACACTTCCATCACTGCTGGGATCTCACAAATTGTCTTTAACAGTCACACTCACTTCTCCTGCCCTGATTCCGTCATTTCCAGAACGTTACACAAAAGGAATCATTCAGTATGTAGCGTTTCTGGATTTGCTTTTCTTACTCAGCATTTTCCTGGAGATTAGAGGCTGTGCTGTGTATCAGTGACTCACTCCTTTTTATTGCAAAGCAGCATTCGTTGGTAGAGATGCACCAGTTTGAAAATTTGCCAGTTGAAGGACATTTGAGTGTTTCTCTCCAGTTTTGGGTTATTAAAACGAAAGCTACTACAGATATTTAAACGCCAATGTTCAGAGCATTATTTAATGCTATGCAAAAGTGGAAACAATCCTTCCATCCCTTGACAGGTGAAAGATAAACAAAATGTGGCAGAATATAAATCAGTCTTCAGAAGGAAGGAAACCCGGATATATGCTACAACGTGGATGAGCTTTGAAAAGGTGATGCTAAATCAAACAAGTCAGATATACAAGGAAACATCCTGTGAGATTCCACTCAAATGGAGCCACCAGGAATAGGAACACTTACGGAGACAGAAAATAGAACAGACGTCACAGGAGCTGAGGAGGGAGGGAAAAGGAGGGAGCTGGGGTTTTTGTTTGGGATGATGAGAAGCTTTAGATGGGGAGACAGGTGGTGACGGCACAGTATTGTGAATGTGCTTAATGCTACTGGGTCCTACACTCAAAACTGGATAAATGGTAAATGGAACACATATTTTATTACAGTAATTTTTCAAGTTTGCTGCAAACCTCTGTGTTCAGGTTTTTCTGTGAACATAGTCTTCATTCCCCTCCAGTAACTGCTTGGACAGGAAGATACTAGTCACACATGATAGTTGTATTTTTAGTTTTTAAAGAAACTGCCGAACTCTGGGCAAAGCGACAGCGCCATTTTACATGACCACCAGCAAAGCCTGAGTAGCCAGCTCCTCGGCACCTGCAGCAGTATCCGTGTTGTCCCACATGGTTACATTTCGGACCTTCTGGTAGGTGTGTACCAGCATCTCACGGTGGTTTTAACTGGAATCTCCATAATCCTGAAGCTTTTCCCTAGGCCATTTGGCATCTGTACATTGTCATTTGCCTACTTTCTGCTTGGGTTGGGTGCTTCTTCACTGGTGAGATCTGCAGTTCTAGACAGTCTAGATCTTGGACCTTCATCGGAGAGGTGGTTTGCACACAACATCTCCCACAAGGTTGCTCTGTCTTTCAGTCTTCTAGTCTTTCACAGAGCAAACATCGTCACTTTCAAAAAAATCAAGTTTATCATTTTTGTCTTTTTTAGATGGTACTTGTGGCATCAAGATGAAAAACTTTTTGCCGAGCCTTAGATTCTAAAATTTTCTCTTGTATTTAAAAAAAAAATTTATGCTTGCATTTAAACCTGTGATCCTTTTATTAGTTTTGAATTTTTGCTCAAATTATAAGATAGATCAAATTGGGTTTTTTTTTTCCCCATGTATATCCAATTGCACTCATGCCATCTATTGAAGGTAAGACTATGCTTCCTTCATTGAGCATTTTGTAAAACTGAACTAATACATATTACACCCTTTTCTTCTTTTCTCCCTCCCTTGCAACCTCTCTCTCTCTCTCTTTCTCTGTAGTTCTTCCCACAGCTTTACCTAATCTATGACACCTTCACTGTTGCTTTCTCTTTTCTTCCTATAATTTAGGTTTCAGCACTTCTGTGCTGTGAGGATTGATGCTTAATATGTACATGGAAGACATGAACTGTTACTTCTCATGTACTCACATTGGTATTTCACTGGCCAAGCTGTATACTTTCCTGATTGTCATGTTAATTAATGAGAAAAAGATAAATTGAAATAGGTCAACTATTCCATCATCTCCCACTTATACAATGCACCTGACAGGACCGGCAAATACAATTCATCCGAGTTTGTTTCCATTCTGGCATTAGCCTAGGAGGACCAGGAACTAGAGAGAGAGGCTTTACACCTGCAGGGAGAATGTTTTTGTTTGCACAGTTACTTCCCTTTTTTAAAGTTTTATTTTAATGGTACATTTTAAATATACATAGTGATAATATTCATCATAAGGAATTGGCACCTGTACATGATATATCCTGCAGCTTCTTTTTTCCTGTTCCCCTCCCCTCCCTCCAATCCCTCCTCCCTCCTTATTTACAAAAGCTTTGTTTCCATTTTTTCCTTCTATTCTTTTCTCTTGTTCCTCCATTCCTTCCCCCCTCCCTCCCCTTGTTCCCCTTCACATTTGAACAATTTCTTCCCTTTCCCAAAATAATACATTTTAGTCCTTATTTACACTTTCAGTTTCTCACACCAGAGAAACAATGCAGTATTAAAACATATGTGTCCGTTTTATTTCACTTAAGAATATAGTCTCAAGGTGCATCCATTTACCTAGAAATATCTCAAGCTTATTGTTATTTATGGCAGAGTAGTACTCCATTGTATATATATAAAAAAAATCCCACATCTTTATCCATTCATCGGTTGATGGGCATTTGGGCTGTTTCCAAGGTTTACCTATTACAGACTGTGCCACTATAAACATGGGTGTGCACATATCGCTGTGGTATGATGCTTTTAACTCTTTTGGGAAGATACCAAGAAGGGAAATAGCTGGGTCAAAAAATTAGGACCTCTAGTCCTAATTTTTTGAGGAATCTCCACACTGATTTCCATATACCAAGAAGGGAAATAGCTGGGTCTCCACACTGATTTCCATAGTAGTTGTACCAGTCTACATTCCCACCAACAGTGGAAA
>QZML01002188.1:245069-262534 GCA_016801275.1 Hystrix brachyura
CCATTCTTTCTGGAGTGAGATGGAATCTCAGTGTTGTTTTAATTTGTATCTCTCGAGTGACCAGTGATGTGGAACATTTTTTCATTTGTTTATTTGCTGTTTCTACTTCTTCATGAACTTGAGGAGATGGAAGTATCTACTCATTTCAGCTGCCCATTTTTGGAGCAGGTTTTTAAATTTTGGGGGTCTGATTTTTTTTTGTGTTCTTTATATATTCAAGATACTAGTCCTTTGTCAGAGGAACAGCTGGCAAAATTTTTTTCCCACTGTGTGGGCTGTCTCTTCTCTCTGTTGGTGGTTTCTTTTGCTGTGTGAATGCTTTTTAATAAGATTAGATCCCAACTGTTATTCTTTGTGATATTTCCTGGGCAATTGGGGTTTTGTTCATAAAGTCTTTGCCTACTCCTATGTCTTTAAGAGTTCTATGTATTCTATCTTCCAGGAGATTTAGTGCTTCTGTTTTAATATTTAGATCTTTGATCCACTATGATTTTAGCTTAGTGCATGGGGAAAGATATTGGGGAAAGATACAGGTCTAGTTATAATCTTCAGCATGTGGAAATCCATTTTTTCTAGCACCATTTATTAAAGAGATCATCTTTCTTTCAGTGAGGGTGTTTGGCCCCTTTGTCAAAGATGAGCTGGCTGAGTGTGTTTGTACGTGTTTCTGCATCTTCTAATCTGTTCTAGATCCTTGGGTCTGTTTTTTTGTTTTGTTTTGTTTTGTTGTTTTTGGGTTGTTTTTTTTTGCCAGTACCATGCTGTTTTTATTACAGGAGCTTTGTAATATAATTTCAGGTCAGGGATTGTGATGGCCCCTGCTTTGCTTTTGTTGCCCAGAATTGCTTTTGCTATTCTAGGTTTCTTCTGGTTCCAAATGAATTTTAGGATTGTTTTCTCTAATTCTGTGAGGTATGCTATTGGTATTTTACTTGCTATTAAATCTGTGTAACAATTTTGGGAATATGGCTATTTTCACTATATTTCTTCTTCCTACCCAAGAACAAGGGATATCTTTCCGTTTTCTGATATCTTCGTCAATATCGTTTTCCAAAGTACTGTAGTTTTTGGTGTATAGTTCTTTTACTTTCTTTGTTAAACTGATTCCTAGGTACTTCATTTTTTTGACTGCTGTTGTGAAATGTGTTGTTTCCCTAATTTCTCCCTCAGTGAGTCTGTTATTTGTGTACAGGAGTGCTTTTGTACCCAGTTGACTTTGTATCCAGTTACACTGCTGAATTTGATTATTAAATCTAGAAGTCTTTTGGTGGAGTTTTTGAGGTCTTCTATATAGAGTATCATGTCATCTCCAAACAATGATAATTTAATTTCTTCCTTTCCTATCCTTATTCCTTTTATTTCTTTCTCTTGTCTAATTGATTTGGCTAATGTTTCCAAAAATACATTGAATAAGAGTGGTGAGAGTGTACATCCTTGTCTTGTTCCAGATTTTAGAGTAAAAGCTTTCAGTTTTTGATCATTCAGTATTATGTTGGCTGTTGGTTTGTCATAGAGGGCTTTTATCAGATTGAGATAAAGACCATCTATTCCAATTTTCTGCAGGATTTTTATCATGAATGAGTGCTGGACTTTGTCAAATGCTTTTTCTGCATCTATTGAGATGGTCATATGGTTTTTGTCCTTGTATGGTGTATCACATTTATTGATTTGTGTATGTTGAACCATCCCTGCATTGTGTAGTTACTTAAGAGCTTACACTCAGAATAGATGAAAGTCACATTTTATGAGAAAATACTTGTTTATAATTGTAATCTAGAAATATTTATTTGCATAGGGTGTTAACATGAAATCAGAATAAATTACTGTCAAATATTTGTTTTTTCTTTACTTTAGACCACTCCTGTAAGTATCCGTAGGGCACACTTTTGCTTTACTCTCTCCTCCCATCTGCTTTTTGCATATTAACTGACTTTTGACGATTAAATAGCAGAGGAAACAGTACTTTAAATAACTTTGAAAGGACTCTATTACAGATGCTCCTGGACTTTGGGGTCACATTCCAATCAATCCATTATGAATTGAAAATACTAAAATCAAAAATGCATTTAGACACTTAACTTACTGAGTATCACAGCTGAGTCTTGTGGTGTATGGCAGAGTTTCTGTTGTTCCCCCGTGGGCATGGGGCTGACAGCTGCCGCTTGCTGCTTCCACTGCCCAGCCCTGGGAGCAGGAATTGGACCACACATGGGTAGCAGAGAAAAAGATCAGAATCTGAAGTATGTTTTTTACCGAATGTACCATCACACCAGATGTACTTCTGTAATATTTTAAGTCAACAAACCACCAAACCGTTGTAAATTGGGAACCACAGATTAATGCTGCTTTAGTAAAATTATGAGCAAATTCTTTTTACTCAGTTTATTTTTGAATTGGGCAGCAAGTTGGAAAGTTGAAGTCTTTATCTATATTAAATGCTTGCTGATGCCACTTGCCACTGAATTAGTCAACTTCCATGTCTCTGGGGCACAATACTCAACATTCAAAACTCAATGGAGGAGAATTCTATTCAGGCTTGTGTTTTTCAGGGATTCAGTCCATGGTCAGCTGGCTCCAAGGCAGAAACAATGTGGTGGAAGTGTGTGGCAGAGCAAAGCTGCTTAGGTCATAGGGGCCAGGAAGCAGAGCAGGGAACAGTGCCAGAGAGGAAGGGGCTGGGGACCAGAGAAAGACTCCAAGGTCATGCCTATGTGACCCACCCAGATACATTCAGAAATGTGCTTTTTTAATCCCCCTGGTTGGCTCCCATGCTAGTCAAGTTGACACAATTAAGCTTAATTGTCACACTCACAGTGAGTGTGAGATAATAATAATAATGGTTGCTTAATATTTATATCATAAGGATAAAATGAGACTGTGTGTGTGAGTTTTTTAAAAAACTTGGTAGAGCTCTAATTTAATATTATTAGATAATAAACTTTGCATGGCTTGGACTACCACTTATATGTAAATCTGCATTCTCCACGAACTTCCATTACCTATCACATAGCACCTACTTATTACTGTAGCATTCTTGCAAATAGCAACAGTGTTACATATATTTATTTTCCATTACTCATATACCTGCTTGATAAATTTGTTGATGAATAAATTAAGGATGTTTTATGAACCCTAGTTTAAAAATAATTTAATACATATTCTTATTTAATTATCAGAAACCATCAAAAAGGTCTATCACTTGTGTTCAAAGCAAATAAAAAAACAAACAAAATCCTCACAGAATTATTACTTGTTATATCTTTAGGCTGAGGTATCTAATGAAATGCTGAATAAAAGTCAAATTATATGTCTTCCATTGGCTTCATTTTGTGTTTAAGCAAACCTAATATATGTCATATAATAGTTAATAGATAACATGTTTACATGTTAAGGTGTTTATATTTAAGGGATTTGAGCCTAGGTACTTAAAAAGTTCGATAATACATGGAGAGACACATGCTTATCTCTATGTATTATGCACACATACATTATCTAGAGGTATATATCAATAGATAGATTATAAACATAAAGCTATATATTGTCAATTGAAATTAATAATACTAGTGCCTCAGAATGTGCCGCACTTTGAATAACATCAGTAGTAAAACGAAACATAGGAGGAAAAGATACACAAGTCTCATCATACAGTAATTGTCTTATTACAACTAAAGCTTTCTTTTCGAGGTCTTCCAACATTCTCTGCAGGGGAAGCTTCTGTAGTATAGATTGGTGTTCCAGTAAACCGTAATACAGGAACTGGGAGGGATTTATCTGTGTGGGTTTTGTGGATGAGTAATTTAAGACATATGGTAGTAAACTATTTAAGGTGACTAGTATTATGCATGGTTCCCTTATGGATCTCCTTGACTGTTTATATAACTCTTCTGTGGTTATATGTCAAGCTTGAACAAACAAACAAACACCTGGCTTCCGTGATGGAAGGGGGAAGGTGGGGACCACATCTGCGCCCAGGGCAGTGAGCTGGGTAAGTGGGTGGTGAGGCAGGGAAGAGCGGCCCTGTGTGCTGCACACTCAGCAGAGTGACTGCGAACACGTGCAAGCCCTCGTGGCTTTGGTTGTGGTCAGCAGGACTGCCCAGCAGCCACGTGGGGCCCCTGCGGGGCTCAGTCCTGACTCTGTAATTTACCACAGAGTGGCCTATTTATGGTACACAGGAGGATACCTTACTGTTCTTCCCCCACAGTTATTAAATCTTAGCAGCAGCTAAAATCCAAGATGCCCTATGACTTTGCACAAGACGACAGGGTGCTTCCTACACTCTTCCTGTCTCAAATAAATGATACCAAGTCGTCTGATTAGAACTTGGAATGGGAAGAATGGAAGTTTTGAGTTGGATGAATGTGTCTTTAAATCCCAGCTCCTTACATAACCTTTGTTAACATACATTTTAGTTCGCTACATGACAGACAAAGCAGTACGTATCTTGGAGGGCCATTCTGAGTATTAAATGAGACTGCGGTCACAATCTCTTTCCCCTAGTCCTGCATCTCCTCTTAATTCCCTGTCATCCATGGAGAAATTAGCTAAAGAATTTTGGAGTTTTATAAATTCTAAAATGAAAAACATGTTGAGTGTTTTCTTATGGAAGATTGATGCTAATTCATTGTATTGTAGTTATTGTAAAACTACAATAACTTCATGTATATCTGTGCCTATAGGAAAAGAGCCAGTTGCTATTAAGACTTTTACGAATGCTGTTATTTTAATCATTATGTTCGTAACTATCTCACCTAGTAGATATTGCTACAAGCATTTCGCAGATGCATATTGTAATAATCATAAGGCAAAAAGCATTGATTTCCCTAGACTGGCTTCATAACAAAAAGGTGAACCCTGAGAGAATTAGACGGGACTTTCTCAGCCTCCTGGTGCAAAGTAAACAGTACTTTACTTCGTACTTCTTGGTTGTTAAGAAACACTAGTGGACTTTCTTCCTTGAGACTTCTTTCTAAACCTAGAAAGATGATGCCAGGCTATAGACTCTGGTTCCTCGAGCCAACCACTAACCAAGAAGCTCTTTACTACTAACCAAGTAGTAAAGATCTCTCTAGGAGATAAATGAAGAAGTAAGAATTTTGTTGTGTTTGCAAATAAGTGGTAAATTTACTTCGTGACTGACTTGGTGTGTTCATTTGAGTAAAGCAATAGGTGGGGAGGAAAGGGGAGAGAGTGGAAGGGTACAAGGGAGAGAGCACAATTTTAAGTTTCATATGTGAGATACTAGCAGTGAATAATCCTTGAAGTGATCACATTACATTCCGATAAAGTTGAACTACAAAAGGTACATTAGAAAAATTTTTACTTTAGAATTATCAGCCTGATATGGCCCTTACTCATCTGGACTTTTTAATCAGGTTCACAAATAAACGGATGTTCCACTGCAGTGGACTGAGAGTAGCAAAGAAAGTAGAGTCAGATTACTACATCTGGATCATTTTCAGCGGTGGAAAATAAAATAATGAGAATGCCAACTAGGCCACCCACCGCAAAACACGGGTGACCAAATAAGCCAACGGAACCTCTAATGAGTATTTACTGCAAAGGACTCTGCATGTAAACTACTTCCAGACTGATGTGGTGCCAAGCGGAGAGGATTAAGTCTGTCGATGGCTTTTGTTGAGCAGCAGCCAAGGCATCTAGGAACAAAGGAGGGGTCTCCTTATTAAACATATCAAGAATATTACTTTCAGACAAGAAGAATGCAAGGAATGGATCAAAGAACACTATAAAATAGATGTAAGACAGTAGGCATAAGTAATAACAGCATCATTCGTACTGTGGATGTTGGGTGATTTTGTTTAGTTAAGGCATTACTTTTTGAAGACTTTAAAGCATTGCTTAGCATTCACGTGGTCTGGCTTACATTATAGGTAGTTGTGTATGTGTCTCTGGTTTGATGGTCTTGGGGGTAGAGATTTCTCTGCTGTTCATCAGTGTGCTATTAATCTGATTGTCCTTTTTCCTTTGAGTACTGAGCATGATGTAGATATAAGATGCTCAGTAATTGATTTTGAAATATATTAAATACAATCGGTGGCTTCACTGCTTTGATAATACAGAAAGTATGAGGAGGAACGTAAAATAGTTTTCCTCTAGGAGAGATAAACCTGTAGTACAAAGAAATTGCTTTTTCAAGGGAATAGCTTGGTATCATTTAGGTTAGTGTCTGAGTTTATCCTGACTCGTGGATCTTGTATATCTCAGACTAATCAAATTCCCAAAGCCATGCAAATGACAAAGTACATAAGGAAAATCACTTTCTCTATATGTTTACCCAGAGAGAACACAAAGCAAGAAAATATTTGCACACTGTGTCTAAAGTCAGAGCTAGGATGGAGTCTAAGATGGCCACCCAAACAAAAGTTTACTTCAGTGAAGCAAAGCAGAGCAAAACAAAACAAAATCTAATTTGGTTCATTTTAAAAGTTTAAAACATAAAAACAGCAGTTATTTGATTCCTTTTTCCTGTTTCCAAACACTTGTGCTGACACTTTGGAAACTTCACCTCTCTGGTTCTTTTCAAAGAAGTGGTTGATGGCATCTAATAGCAAGATTTCTCAGGAGACACTGTCAAACGTCAGTTGTGGTCACTGGGTTCTTCTTTAGGTACAAGGCGACCATAAGAACTTTAGGTGTTGACCTGCAATTTGGGAACTGAACTGTCTGGATTAAAGATTTTTCCATTGATCGCCAATACCAGTTTTGCCACAGTCCTAACATTCTTAATAGATGGTTTCAAAAAGGAATTTGCAACTGGACCACAGCAGTAGCAGTAAGGTTGACTTTTAACCAAAAGGAATGAAACTGTTGGGGCAGTCATTTGAGCAGTTCTGTAATAGCAACAGAGACCACTCAGAGAGACACAGTCGATGTGTGTGCTTTGGGAAAAGATGGGAAGCACACTATCGCAAGGGCGATAATTGTAGAATCGCTATCATTGGGAGAATGCTCTATGCAGAGAATTGACGTACAGCATACAATTTAATCTTTAAAGTGATAATGGCAAGAACAGATACCTATAACTCTCTTCCCGATGGAGTACTCTTGAGTACTGCAGGGATGCACATATTCACAAAGTGCCCCAAATGTGTGTTTATCTTTTTAACCACCATATAGTGCCAGAATGAGTTTCTCAGTTCTTTGCGATAATTCATTCAGTCTTTGCAATAGCCTGGTAGGGTAGATGGCCATATTTTCCCTAACCTATAGATGGATAAAAGGTTAAACAGATTATTTCATGAATGGTAGGACTGTAGCTACAGTCCCAGCTACATGGCTGAGTGCACTGAAGTTTGACCCAAACTTGTTCTGATGAGAATAATGGCAGCGTTTGGGTTTTCATCAAGTTTTCAACCCAGAATATCCCTGAAACTGTGTTTTAAGAGTGTCCTTGTACTTCTCATCCAGTTTCGTGGTTTCTTGGGTGCTGTGCTCCTGGGTTAAGGGTCCTATAGATTTGAGCAGGGAGGGTGTTTGAAATTATGAGAGTGCAGGAAATTTCAGACCAACTTAAAATTCCCAGGATATTTCTGTTTCCCCGAGGACTTCATGTCTTCCTTTTTCCAACCCCTCAATCCCTTCCCTTTGCTACTACCACTCAAGTCCAAATTGTTTTTCATCCTGCACTCTTTAGAAAGCAGAATATTTCTCACACTTGAAGGAATCAAAGTAAATATGAGAAATTCTCAAAGTTATATGGGCAGAGACCAAAAAAGGAATAAAGGGGGACGTGAAAACACATCACAGGGGAAAACACATCCCTCACCTTTTTCAAGTACTACTCTTCTGTTCTTTGCTATTGAAATATGGCACTTGGCTCAGGGCATTTATTGATTTTCAGAGTAAAACATTTTGTGTGACTTTGGAGTTGCAGTGGGAGTGAATTTCTGGGTGGAGGACAAGGAGGATGAGATGTGACAGACCAAGAGAAGGAATCTTCACAAGGTTTGGAGAGTCAGTTCAGAGAGTTGGGGGGCCAGAAAAGCAGTCATGGATCAGTTAGAGGAGCACCCAAGTCCAGTCCTGAGCTAAGATGTAGAAAGGACAGGAGCCCTAAGCTGGAGCCAAAAATTTGAGCAAATCCAGAGTGAGGGAAGCTCAGCTCTAGTTCTGAACAAAGATCATGCAGTTTGTTTTTTTTCTTTTGAGGTAATTGACTCCTAAATTAGAAACAACAAAAAGCAAGAAGCATAAATTGGTCTTAGCCTCCAAAAACCTAGCACTCAGTTTAATTCCAGAAATAAACTGGGATTTATTTTAGATCAAACGCCCACATCTATTTGTGAGTTTTTTCATTTCACCCTAGGAGCGTCTCTAAGGTGACCGACTAGGCCCCTGTGAAATACACAGGAGCACCATGGGAAATGAGGAAGAAGATGGTGAAGTGTCTTTTCACATTTTCCTGAGTTTGGAGTCGATGATGTCAACTCCTCTCCTCCTAACCTGAAGCATCTACAGCCAGAGCCAGCAACTTTAAGGCCCACGTGTGACCACAGCTCAGGAAGTATGGTGTCCTGTTTAAGCCAAAACTACCCAGAAAGCTTTCTGAAAAATGAAGACTCCATTACATCACAATTCAGGCTGTTTTATTCCTACATAAATTTTCTACTACCTACTGTTGTTTCAACACAACTTTAATTAAAACCTTAAAGGTAGTATTGGCAATAATTTTAAGAATATATAAAGCATGTTGTATCCGTCAGTTTTCTTGCCTTTGAGATGCAATACTCAACACACACGACTTAAGGGAAGAAAAGTTTAATTTACTCTGTGGTTTCAGGAGATCCAATCCATGGTCAGCTGGTTCCAAGGTAGAAACCTCAGCTAAAGAAGGGTGTAGAGCAGAGCTGCTTAGTTCATGGGGACTGCGGCACAGAGCAGTGGAACAGTGCAGAGAGAAAGGGAGCAGGGAGGACAGACAGTCCCCAAGGCCATGCTTGACCCACCCACACATGCCCAGGAGTGTGCCCTGCTAGTCAGCTAGGCAGTGTTGCATCCAGTGAAGTTGACATACCAGGATAAACTATCATACATGTTCTCATTACTGCAGATGTTATTTAACTCTTAATCACAAAGCTTTCCCAGTGGAGAGAAAACAAAATGTGTGCGTGTGCATATATAAACACATGTATGCACACACACGTATGCTAATGTGCTGGCTAATGTGCTGGTGTTAGAACTGTCTGTATCACCTTAAGCAAGTTGATTAAAATCCTGTGCTCATTCTCCCCATCTATAGATATAGCAACAACAGCCACGTGATGCTTGAGCTGGCTCAACTGGTTTGATTAGTAAAGCACACTTCTGTGTATCTGGGTAGGTCACGGAGGGGTGACCTTGGATACTGTATCTGAGCCCTGACCTTGCCTCTCTGGTGCTGTTCTCCTCCTCTGCTTCTCAGCCGCTGTGAACTAAGCAAGTTCGTTCCACCAGGCCCTTCTACCATGATGTTTTGGCCTTGAAGTCAGTTTACCATGAACTGAAACATCTGAAGCCACCAGCCAACTTCAGCTTCTTTTCCTTTAAATTTGAGTGTCAGAGATTTGGTCCCAGCAATGGAAAATTTGACTAATATGAACCAAAATAAATTATCTGGGAAGATCTGGGAAAAAAGGTTGGAGGAGCCAAACGGTAGATAGAGACTTTTTCTGAGTTAGATATTGCTAAATTTTGTACAACAATCTTGCCTCACACTCCAGGGTTTCCTTCTTTCTGTCTTTTTTCCTCCACCCCTCCTCCTTTTCTGCCTCCTTCCTTCCCTCTTTTGAAATATATTTATCAGTTGTATTATGTCAGGCATTGTGTGCTAAGCACCAAGTTTAACAAAATCCCCAATGAGGAAGACAAATCTGTGGCCTACCATCATCTCGACACCCTCTTTAAGGTCCTTCTGTAACTTCCTGCTTCCCCCAGGATCAAGGCAAATACATGGGTGGGGCTGAACTAGCCACCTCTTATACCCTCCCCACCTCTGCCTCCAGCCTTGGTACTCTGTTCCCCTTTTCACCATGCTGTCTCCAGTCACAAGGATTTTACACAAACCATTTCCACTTCCTGAAACTTTTCTGCAGCTTGGGCCTCCCTCCAACTAGTCATCTCTTAGGCATCCTTCCGATCTCTTCTCAAATGTCACTTCTTTAGAAAAACTTTGTCCGAGTCTTAGTGCAGATTAGATTCTTTCACTGTGTGTTTCCAGATCACTGTACTACAGATACTCAGAGAGATTATCTAAGTGTGTCATGTTTAGTTTATTAATTTCCATCTACTCTACAAAATACTGTGCTCCCTATGACCAAATGCTATGTTCTTCTTCTCCTGCCATAGTGTAACTGGTGCCTGACTCTGTGCCTGACTTAGGAGAAGTACCGGTGTTCATTAGTTGACTGAATGAGTGAACTGGATGAGTGGATGGACCAACTCAGAAACTTCATTGCCATCAATTCTTTTGCCTGTAGTAACTGTGCAGTTTTCAATTAAGTAGTTCTTCCCTGCAAATGAAAAAAATTAAAAATAAAAGAACTGTGCTTCTGTAATACACAGACCGTAATAATGAAGATAATTCTTTGAAGACAGTTTCTTGCTCTGACCTTTCTTCTACTTGCGTTGTGTTATAAACCAGAAACCTACGGCTGCAAAGCCTGGTAGTTGTGAGGTGGCCTCCAGAGAATTATGACTTCCAGGCTCTTCATTAAGATGCATATTGTTTAAAGAAAGAAACAGCCCAGGGACTCACAATATGCTCTTTCAAACGTGACTATTCGTGAACAATGGTCAAGACATTTCGTTTACTTCCTAACAGATGAGATTTAAATAAAAAACACAAGTACATTCTTGGGGAAATTAGAATGGTTAAAAATTTAGAAAGAATGGAGTGCTGGCTACTAATGAGAAAACCCTCAGGAAACTGATTATGTTGGTATTCAGTTGCAGCGTGTGTGACTGGACTTTAAGTGCTACATAAATCGTGGCCTATAAAGCGTACAGTAACACAAATTCTTTTGTGTAAAAGGTGTATGAAAAGATCAATGAGTTGCATGCTTTTCTTTAAATTCAGAGTCTGATTTCAAAGTGAGAACCATTTGTTATGACGCTTTAGTAAAGGCATGTAACATCACAGAGCCAGGTTTTTACTAGAAATAGTGTAATATGCTACTAGAAATAGTGTATTGGTTACTGGTAGCTAATTACTATGTCAAATTACTAGTTTGTCATCATCTCATAATTTCAATCATCTTATGAATATAAATTAATTGTCCATGACTTATTACAAACATCCAAATTGAAGTTTATTTGAAATAACGTACCAAGAGTACTTTATTTTCCTGAATTATTTCTAAATCTTAAATGACTGCATGTACCATTGGATTTTCGTTGGACAACCAAGAACTTCTCTGAGGAATTAATATTCTTTGGAAGAAAATTGAGAGAATTATATAAAAGATTAAGAACAAGTGAGATAGTTTACATGTATTAAATATTACTTTTGGTAGATACTTCAGTTTATTGATAAGACCTGTGTCGTTGCTCTTGGCTTTAACATTCTTGAGAAATCTATTCCTGCCAAAAATTTGGAGATAACTTGTTAGGCTCACAAAAGGTTATGTTGCCACAGTTTTACAACAGTAACTGAAGTCAACTATTACAAGAAATACAATGTAAAAAAAAAAGAAATACAATATATTCCAAAAAGGGACAGATGGATATTAACATCCACCATCTGGATATTAAGAAAACATTGCAAAAGCATGTTTTTATTATGTACCTTCAAAACTGCCATCTTAAGTGGTATCTAAATATCAAGAAACATTTATAGTATAGATAAAGTAAGAAGAAAATAAAAGTACAAGGAAAGAGATTTGGTGTGAGTTTAGTGCTGACAAATCTGAAATCCGCAGGCTGGAAATTCTCCGGGGAACTTTTTTTGTGTCTAAGAATTTTCAAATGATCAGATGAAGCTTACCTCTTTAGTGGAGGGTAACTCCTACACTTAAAATAAGTTGATTAGAGATGCTAACCATGTGTAAAAAAAACACCCTCACAGCAACACCTAGATTAGTGTTTGATTAAATTCCTGGGTACTGTAGCCTACCAAATTTGACACATAAAACCCACCATCACGAACACCAAGTTGCTCATTAGTGTCCAACTTTTTAAATCATCTGTCCCTTTTGGGCCATTCAATTCATATTTTTAATTTAAATTTCAAGAGACCAAAGTTTAGAAAACTCTGCTATTTGTGTTAATTCTATCTTTTCTTCTTTAGTTGTTGGTCCTTTAATCATCTTGTTGTATATTGGTACGTACTTTCTTCTGGGAGTTAGAGAGAGAGTTAGTAAAGCTCGACAAGTTAAATTCTCTATACGAGAGCTCCTGGTGGCCTGCTGAAGCTTGGGGGCCTGGTTCTCATAGCAATGTTTTCATAAAACAACAGGATTAAAGGAGCATCGTTTACCTATGATTATATATGATTAACCAAATTTGTGATTTACATACTAACAACAAGATCTAGCTGTAGGTTAATAACTACCATAGATTTAAAATACTGATGAGTGAAAACAGTATTTTGAGGTCCAGAAATAACTGTAATGTGATACGATCCATCTGTGATTTCTATGTTGACAGGATCATAGATACTACTAATACCACAGTGATCCACTGTGAACATTCCCAATCGAAGGACATGTATGGAGAAGATAGTGAAGTAAAGTTGTCGTGTTCACTCTAATTCAAAAACTGCTGGTTAAGGGTCAGTGCAGCGGCTGATGAGAACAGAAAGTGATGTTTTGGCCAGCCGAGATTTGAAAATTATTTGTGGATTTGTTTTCTTAAGCTTCGCTTGGATGAAAAGCATAACAAAAGCATAACCAAGTAGCTAAATTTAGGCCACTGAAGCACCAGACATTATTTCAAATGTTTTTCATATGTGACATAACATCATTATCACAAAATCTCTAGATGGTGAGATTTTGTAGATGCATAGAGAGGTGAAATAACTGATCCAAAGTCACGTAGCTTTGTCACTAGTAGATCCGGTGATCAAGGAGTACATGATCTTTTAACTATATAATTGCTGGTTTCTTTGCATTTGCCTGAACTGTCCAGTAAATGATAGCAGAGCAGGATATTGTGAGAAGTTTTTTATGATAGAAAACACTGATACATATTTTGAATACAGGTAAGTTTGCATAAGTGCTTATTATTGTCTACCTTTCGAATGATTGTAAATAAATTGTTAACGTCAGAAGGACAAGAAAGTGAAAGCCCGTAAACCCGTGCTTGCCAAGAAAGTCTATGCCACTTAAATATTGGGCAGGAGGTGACAGGGTCTCAGTGGTTACAAACTCGAGGGTTTGAAATTCTTTATATGGTTAAAGCATTTCAAAATTTCTTCTTGTATGGTTGGTTGACCCTGGTGGAATTCAAGAACCACTTTGTTGTGAAGATGTCAACATTTCAGATGTTTTAATAAGATTAACAATTTTGGAAAATTAACATGGTGTTAAGACATGGCTACTACAATTAATTATTAAATGTTTTTCAGCTCTGAAAATTTTGCAAAGCAACCCACTTTTCAACAGGGTTAAAACAGTATTATTTTTCTGGGAGAATTAATGAATTTAGGATTACTTTTTGAGAATACACAGAAATTTAGCCAATTCTTAATTTTTCCAGAGAAAGAGTAGGCAAGAGTGTCAAGACAAAATGTATATTTAATACTGATATAAATATTCTCCTTTATCAAAATACATTAAACTTCAAAGAAATTTATTATTTATAAGGAACTAACCTCTTCATATATTAACTTGTGAAAAGAGAAAAATCCAAATACTTAGAGTTAATAATAAATATGCAGTGACCATGTCATTAAACTGGTCTCTTCAACTAGGTTAGGCCTGTCACAACAAAACGAACAAACCAGTAGGAAATAAGAAAATTGGGAAACTATAAATTTGCCTATCTCATTGTTTTTTCATAGTTTAATTACTTTTGATAGACTGACAGTATAAAAGAGAATTTAATTAATTAAGGTCATTTTTTCTAATTGCATGATTAGAAGATATGTTTATCATTAACTATTGCTTATACAATACATTTACAACAGATGTCTAGTGTTATGGTTTAGGTCTAAAATGTCCCCCCTGAGTCTTATGTGTGTGGAAGGTGATTGGATCATGGGGGTCTCTGCTCATCAGTGGATCTCTCCACTGATGATTTCATAGTTGAATGCCTTTTAGGAGGTGGGGCCTGGTTAGTGGCAGGTCAGGAGGTGTGACCCTGTAAGGTGTATTCTTGCACCTGGCTCCTCCCTTCTCTCTTGGCTTCCTGGCCACCATGACTCGAGCAGTCTTTCCCTACCATGTCCTTTCGCCATGTATTTCTGCCTTAGAGCCAGCCAAACATGACTCAGCTATCTGAAAATCATAAGCCAAATAAACCTCTGCTCCTTTAAATCGGGTCTTGGGTCTCAGCAACAGGAAAGCTGGCTGATACATCTGGACATCCAAGTTTTTCTTTCTTTACATAACTAGTTTGAGCCTTGTTTAAGTTCGTATCTCTCAGTTTAGTTTTTGCACCATTGAATACATTGTTTTATAAAGTAATGACATGTTGAGCAAATGCAGAAATCATATTTTAAAGCTTACTTGCTCTTTGTTGTATATTAGGTTAATTGGATCTATACATTTCAGAGACAGAACAGTAAAAAGTATCACAAATTTCAGAAGGGACAAAATGTACTTGGTGAAGGAATATGAAAATGAATAAGGGGCAAAGTGAAAGAACAGTGGATTTTTATCACCCATAGTGTTTTTTTTAACATTCTTTACTTTGGCACACTGCTATTTTTATGGATTTGCTCATATTTTGGATTTTTACTGAATCCCTTATCAAACATATCCCTTATTAACCATTAAGAAAAAAACACTTCGGAAATTCCCACCGACGTCTGATCATGCTGCTCTAAACATGGAGGTACTTACGGGAATTTCACAAATTCAGAGTCTAGGTCCCGCTTAATCTCTGTATCCTCTTAGGAAACATAGGCATAAAGAATCAAGGGGACTTCCCAGATAAATGCAAAGACTTACATGAAAGAAAAAGGGGTAATTTCCTTGCATTGATTACAAGAAGCCAACTATTTCATAATGATGTAGGAGACCAATTTTCTACAGTCATTGAAAAGGAAGAATGAGATCAATAAACCTAAGTGGAAAAAAACCCACAAAACCTCAGTGAGGCGGTCAGCTCTCATAAAAACAGCTCAATAAAATGAAGTTTAGTGGTGTGGAGACTTGGGATGTTTCATTCCTAATCCACCAGGAAAACCCTTTTATATATTTGGAATATTTTCTCACATGGGCAAATAAAATCTTTTTCAGACAAACGTGTGATTTCTGGAAGTCAAATATAGTTACTGAGCTTATGTTTTTGGTTTTCCAAAATAATTGTCTTCTCAGTATGATCAGCTATTAAGAAAAAGATCTAAAGATGTCTGCATTTGGTACCTTTTCATCTTCTTAAATTCTTAATAATGACAATGTTTCTTATCATTCTGTTTTATTTCAGGGAGAGAGGGAACACTTGGAAAACTGAATCTATTAGGAATGTGAGCGATTGATTGAACTGGATCCAAAAAATTGGAAGCAGCTGTGTTCAAGTGCATATTTTTTGTTCTCTTTGGCTAACTAAGATTTTCTCAAGTATATCTTTCCAAAATGTTGGCAAGCACACATCCTTGAATTTAGATTTACTTCACAATGCTTGCCATATATTCAGTACAGTAAGATTATTCCCATAATGGTGATTAATTGTGACAATATCACCTCTGTTTCTTGGATTCAGGTACAAATCTTGTTGATTGAAAGTAATGTGTAATCCACTATATTCTCATAGGTCTCAGACTTGCATGTGTTTTCGATTGGTCATTTTAGAAAAGCCTGTGACTAGCCTATTTATACTTAAGCTTGGGATAGTATCTTAATGATAAAGGTCTCAACAAGACATTAAAACAATCAATTCAGAGATCCTGCAATATAATCTATATATAGTACGGATATCTGATATACTTTTAAATATGAATTATTTTACCATTAATCATTTCTATTGTCATTCATACAATCTGAAAACATTGTTTTGAAATGCAGATAATTCTGTATACAGTCTCAATTTTTTTTTTAACTTCAATTTATATGGTCAGTTAAATTTGCTGAAAAATTTGTTCTCTTTTAAAATGCCTGTAGAGCACTATCTTAATGGATATGGACTACATCCTTTTAATCCTTAGGTTAAATTATCTTTAGAGTTCAGATTTCTCGTATGTAATCAATAATTATTTGCCAGTTCCATCTGTGCACCAGAAATGGTACCATGCGCCTGCACACCGAGATGGGTTGGACACCTTAGCTTCCCTCAGGAGACTCTAAACAGGTGCAGTAGAGTGTGACAGGTGGTGCAGGAAGGGAAAGCAGTTCCAGGGAAGTGGGGAGGGCTCCATGCTGGGGCAGTGTGCACAGGAGGGCAGGAAGAGAGGGCTGGATAGAAGAGGGACACTCACGTCAATCTCGCCTGAGTGTGCTGGTCTTCTTTCTATCAGTGTTTCCAAATACTTGAGAAAAAACAACTTGCAGAAGGAAAGATTTGTTTTGGTTCATGGTTTCAGTCCCTGGTCAGCTGGTTCCCATGTTTCTGGGTCTGAGGTAAAGCAGAATCTTATAGGAGAAGGGGGTGGTGGAAGAAAGATGCTTGCATGACGACATCTGGGAAGCAGAAAGCAGAGAGGAGGACCGGAGACAAAATGCGCCCTTCCAAGGCGCACCCTAGTGGCCTACTTCTGCCAGCGAGGGCCGCTTCAGTGGGGGACCAAGGTTTCAAAACATGAGCTATCTAAACCGTAGTATTGGGCTGTCTTGTAACTTAAATGCAGGGTTTCTATTGTTATCATCACTCTGATGAAACAGCTTATTGCTAAGAAACATTTTTCATTGCTGTCTTTGTATTTCTGATTACAGCAAATAAAGCCATTTGGCTTATCTAGATTTAGCTGCAATTTTGCTGAAGGTTCACATGACACATCCTGTATTTGTTGACCCTTTTTGGAAACATGTCACAATTTCATTCTTCCTCTGTATTGTTAGATGTGGAAAGACTATTTGTGGTGAATTCACAGGTGGTGTGTTGATTTGTGTTGGATGTGGGCCCACAGGAGGTAAACATTACCCCACAGACACACACTCTGGTATGGGGGTACCTAGCAAGTCCTACGTCTCCGCCAGGTCATACTTAAAACTGGCAAATGGGGCCAGCACATGAATCTGCCTAAAAAATGTGTTTTTCCAGAAAGTTTTAACTGTAAGGTACTTTTCCTTTCTAATGTCAGAAGGGTTGCTAGGAAGACATGGGTCGGGAAGAGGGATAAACTGTTTGAGGAGGATATCAGTTTAACATTA
>QZML01002188.1:271139-284667 GCA_016801275.1 Hystrix brachyura
TTTTTTGGTGCTGGGGATCGAACTCAGGGCCTTGTGGTTACAAGACAAACACTCTAACCACTGAGCTAAATCCCCAGCCCGATTTTTAAATAAGAATGTACTTTCACGGACATGTTTTCATTTTGATGAGAACTGGTCAAAGAGCCTGTGCTGCAGAGAAAGGAGAGGCCTGCTGTGAGCCTACCTGGTTTAAATACATAACCGCCCTGGGCTAGGTTAACAGAACCTATAATTGGGAAATGGGGTGTGGGCTACCAAGTCTAGCACAGTGGTTCTCAAAGGGGTGTGGTGTTGGGATCAGCAGCATCACCCCCAAGTGAGAAGTTGTTAAAATGCAGGGTCCCGGGCCCTGATGCAAACTTACTGAATGAGAGATTTTCAAAGTGGAACCTTCATGGGTTTGACAAAGCCACAGGGGGATTCTGGTGGAGGTGAAAGTCTGAGAACCTATGGTGTAATAATAAATTTAGGGTTGGGAAGCCTGGGTCCCGTTTGTAGCTCCAACAGCTAACTAACTATGTGTCATTTTACACCCCCCCCCCCGAGTTTCTCATCTGTGAAACTGACGTCAACCATGTTTACTTCTTGGGCAGGAAGTTTTATTTTGAATCAATAAAAACGTTTTGGAACTAAATAGAAGCAATGCAACTGTGAATGTGTGAGTGTATAAAATGCCAGTGAACCATTCACTCTGAAATAGTTAAATTTAGGTTATGTGAAGTTTATATTGATTAATTCTTAAAAAGCCTACTCAAACTCAACTTTCCTAATTGGATGAGAGAAGTATGTGAAGGCTCTTTGCCAATCTGATGGTGTTAGACAGATGGGTGTTTATGAAGGCTGCTCCGAAAGCAACTATACTTAGCTACTTTTATTTTTCTTGAAAAACAGAGAGCTCCTTTCATGCAGGCAGACATTTAGCAAGTGTTTCAAATAATGTGGCATTTGAAGAAAACACTTTCTAGTGCTTTCAGGCAGCTGTCACAGGGTGAAGTTGGGGTGGGCCAAGGGCATGCTAGCTGCTGGGATGTGGTTAGGGTACTTAGTGTGGAGAGGTGCAGTCCTGTGTTTCTCGGCTGCATACACACCCATTATTCCAGGACCAAAACATACATTTAAAAAGTCAAGACTCTCAATGTATGTGGAACATTTTCATTCAGCCCATTGTATCGATTCTCCTTGGCTCTGTTTATGCATACCAAGACAATGGGGTTCCTGTGGGTTGGATGAAAAGATGCTTTGGGATGTCTCCCACCACTGGGTTGTCACTACCCACAAAAGCAATGTCCCGGTTCTACCCTATATTACATTAGTCTCTTGAGGACGGTGACCATGTCTGAAGCATGTGAGATGTCCACTTTAAGCCTTTGGAAAATAGTGCACGGATCACAGTGGCTGAAAGTGGGTATGTTTTCTTCTTGGCTTTCAAGGTAATTTGGTTTTTAGGGACTCGAGAAACGCAGGCGCCAATTTCTAAGCCCACTCGATTGTGACAGCCTTTGTATAGTGGACTGCGGACAAGCCAGACTGTGGAAGCTCAGAGGTCTCTTGCATGATCAGAGGTCTTTTCAGCCCAATGCAGCTTTGTCAAATTTCCTTTCAGATTCTCTGAGCACACGGAACCAGAGCACATTCTTGTTCTGCACTTTGGATGTTGCCTGTAATCCATGCATAGGAACCAAGCAATTTGAAACTTTGACATTCCTTCTTTATGGCAGAAATTCTTTAGCTTTTTTCTAGTGGATATTTTTTAAAATGTAAGAATTTTTAAGAAGCAGACACAACAGCAGAGAAAACAGTATGCACGAACCCCATGTACACATTCTGCAGATTCAACAATTTTTAACTCATGGATAACCTCTTTCACCATATTCTGCAACTCCTCCTTGCTTCCCAATAAATCCCAGACATCATATTATTTCATCCCTAAGCATTTCAATGGTCTCTTGGGAAGAAAAGAACTTCTAACAGGCAGCTACAAAGCTACCATCAAAGCTAAGAATTTACAATCATGTCTTCATGTCATTAGCTATCCGGTTAAGGGAAATTTCGAACTTTCATAAGTTTGGAAATCACCAAGGGAAAGTGATAATTAAAAATTGAAATTTGTAATAAAGGCTAGCGGTGGGTGTGCACCCATCTGTAAAGTGACGCATAAAATGCCCGGGCAAGTTACGAAATGATTTTGTAAAAGGCACAACTCCAAAATATCTGTAGTTTCGGGGAGCCTGTTATGTCCAGCATGTCAGCGAAGTGCACGCAGTGTGGTGAGCAGCTCCAACCACGGCAGCATGTGTGAACAGGAGGAGTCCTCTTGGCCGGAGGGCTGCTGAATTTAGGATCCTTGGCCAGGCTGAGGTTATGTGTAAGGTTACTGACTCCGGTGAGAAATGCGAAAAGCTCATTCTCGCCACACCCAGGTCCTGCACCCAAATTCCCAGACAATTTCTGTATTCTTCTTGACTAAGCTTGTCCTCAATGAAAACCATACTGCTCTATCACTGGAAACATATTTTTGCCTTTGATTGGGTATTTGTTGAGGAGTCAGCAGTAAAACCAGCCAGACTGTGGACACGGGTGTGGATTATTACCCCATCTCCGTACACAGCCAAGCGTGGCAGGCTAACTATGGCGGATTCCAACACAGACACAGACACAAACAGGATGGGACACCTGTTAGTGTTCTTCGATCTCTCCAAACATGTGTGGGTGGCCTGTGTTAGACAGTTAATTTGATAATACTCAAGTAGTTCACTGCTTTGAAGACGAAAAGGTCTATGTACAGTTGCTGTTAAATATTAATTATTATTATATAATCAGTGGCTGGTGGATTACTTCACTAACTGATTCATTCTGTGAAACTGTGCTTTGAAAACCTCTAATTTCTTACTGGAATTTGCCCTGGAAAGCAAGACTAGACTTTTTAGCAAGTTTGCTGATATTTATTAATATTTTTGTACAGAAAAGAAATTCTAATATTTTTTGGAAGCATCATTTGCAAGTTGTAAATGATTTTCAGTGTGCCATTGTTAAAAGCACAGGGCCATTTCTCATTTCCGCGGAATGAGCAGTCTCATTTCAAGGGCCTGTTCTTGGCTTTTTCCAGCCTGCCTGCTTAAATTCTCAGGCAAAGTTTGATAACAGCGAGTATTAGGCAGTGCTGTGCTTTTGATCCGCCCTCAGACAGGAGCCTGCCTAGAGCTGGGTTCTGTGATAAAGATCGCGTCATCTAACGTTAATGTGGAAGCAACTTGGCTTGTTTGTGTGAATAAAGTTCTGGTGAGCTTATGTAAACCCAGGAAATGTTCTAGGCAGACAGTAATCTATCCCGTCTGATACCTGCTGGGCCCTGATATGGCTGTGTCTTTTCTCATCTCACAGAACAAGGGCATCCAATTGCTGGAAGGCTATTCTGGGGCAGCCAGACTGCCCAGGAGCCTTACAAGGACGTAACCTTTTCCAATGCATGGTGACACCCCTGCCCCAATTCCAAACATGTAACAAACGTAGAATTTCGGAAATGAAACCGAGGAAGCAGAATTCTTATTTCTTGCCTCTGCCTGGCTAATAGGCTCTTACCCTGTTTCTACTACTATCAAATAGACACAAGCTCAGACTGCATAAAAGTCTTTGGCAAATTTCTGTAAACTCTTAACTGTGGCAGCAGACCCATGCAAATTCCAATAAATGTGGCTGTAATTATGGAAGTTGAATAGGTGTAGACAGTATTTGAAATGAATTTTAAAACCTAGAAGCACTCCCTACATTTTTGGTTAAAATTAACATACAAATGAGATATAACTCATTTAATGTGGCTTATGAGAACCTTGCTTAACTCGATTTGTTTAGGATCATAAGCAGTTTAGATGGTGGATAAATGTTTTGGAGATGGCATTCCTTAGAGAAGAATTTGGAACATGTTCTTTCCTTCTGTGCTGTATTGCTGTGACTCCAGTGAGTCAAAAACTAGATCCTTTTGACACCATCAAGATGTTTAAGTCTATATACCACCGAATGGTTGAAAGGAAGCCATTACAAGCTGCTTTCTTTCTTTGCAATAACGCTTCCTAGTGGTGGACACTAATCAGGAAAACTACCAGATACAACCCACAAGCTAGAACAATATTTAGAGAGAAGGACAAAGAGAAGTTAGAAAGAAGTATTTAGGAGGGGAATGTTACCAGCTCCCTCAGACATACCACCTGTCATGGCTCCCAGCCACCAGTAGATTTAAACAGTTCCCACAGGACAATTACGAAAAAGATGGAATACAGTTACTGCGTTGGGTGACTCTCAGGGTATAACAGTCGTCGTAGCAGAGACCATCTATTCTACGTTGAAATGAAATAACCTGCTTTTCACTTTAGAGGATTTATAAATAACATATACAATCGGCAGAAGGACTTATGATATTTGAGAATGAGAATCTGAGGTCTCAACCTGAGCACAAATCAGAACCTTACTCGCCAATTTCTTTCTTCTTAAAACATGTGATGCCCTTTGCTTTGTAGTTGTGGGTTAAAACAGATTTATATAGCACTTAGCTGGTTTGAAAGAATATTTTTAAAGTACCTGAAAAATCATCTCTTAATTTTAAGATTTTTCATTTTATCATTTCCTTCTTGGTTATTATGTGAGTACTTTTGGCAATTCAGTGCTAAAATTGCAGCAGAATCTCATTAATTCTTGAGTGAACAGGCTGTAAAATGCTAATTTATTCCAGGCATTATGTAGCCACTGAGGATATGGCAATGAAAAATGATTTCCTACCACAAAGAGGACAGAGAGGCAGATGAAGACTGCAGCATGGCATGATCAACAGCCTGGAAGAGATAGGCACGGAGTGTCAGCAGGATTCAGGTTGAATGGGATATCCCACTCATGTCGGGGTTGGGAGCCACCTGGAAGGTTTCCCAAAACTGAAGTCAATTGATATCATGTTTGCATGATCAGCTGGGAATGTTCTGATGATGAAGCAGATGCAGGAAGGGTATTCCTGGCAGAGTGAAAATGCTCGACAGTGCAAAGTCATGAAGGACAGTGTGTGCCGAGGGCGTGTGCAAGTTGCCCCACATAACCTGAGTGCTTGGTACAAAAGCTGGAGAGGTAGATAGGAAACAGAGGGATCATATATCGTGCCAAGAATGAAGATGTGTTTTGGCAATCTTATTTGCCAGAAAATGCAGCTTCCTGTTTTAGCTAAAACAAATACACAAAAACCAGACAGATTTCATATAGCATTCTAAACACAGTGCTACATACACTTCAGTGTTTGATGGGAGGGGTAAAATGCTTCGAAAAAAGGATAGGATTTCGGAATGACTCTAGAAAGCTGCCTAAAAACTACATTAACCATTTAGCTAATGAATTTTGTTTCCTTTCCCTACACTTCCTGTGAACCACAATAGCACTGGAGTAGTCTGCAGGAAGGACGCAGCCGTTTGCTTCTTAGCTGCAGCCCACTTTTCTTCCCTGCTCTCCCTCCCTCATCTCTTGTTTTACAGCCCATATGGGCTGCGAAGACCAGAGATAGAAGAGATATTAAAAAGAGTCCAATGCAAGTACACCTGGAGCATCCTTAGAAACGAACAGGGATCCACCGTAGAAGCAGCAGAAATACAGGGACGAATATGGTGCTCTTTGCCCAGGCCGGAAGAACCAACGGGATGGAGGGAAAGGAACCTAAACCCAGAGACATGATTTCATTTTTAAATCTGGTACCAAATCTTCTGATCTCTCTTGCACTATTGAGAATATGCTGGTCACCACACCAAAGCAGATATTCTGGGATGTGGGTGGTGTGGGGGACCAACATCTCCAATATGTTCTCTTCAGGATTAGTAACACACTGAGTGTGTCATCACAAGATGTACCACATTGCAGAGGCAGATATTTGAACACTGGGGTCATACAAAACAAAGCATCTATCATCTGCTTCATAATTTCCAATCCTCTAGTAAAACATTTAAGTAAAATATTTTCATAGAAATTGATTACAATCCAGTGAGTGATTCTTTATAACATGTTATTCTCTAGACAACAAATTTTCATTGCCCTTGTGTATTGACCTTTCCACCTTTTCCCTACACAGTAAAAATTTAAATTGGTTCATGAGGGTAGGAGACTGAGAACTAAGTCCATGTGTGTTATTGAGATATTGATTATTTCTGGAAAAGTATTTTATTTTAACAAAAAACATGTAGTTATATTACTGTTATTATGAGAAACTAAAAATAAAAAATTCTCCATGCTGAGGACTTTCAACTCAATCGTTCTGAAAATGTTTGAAATAAATGAATAGCATTAGCGATTATAAAACTTAATGTGTCAGGAAGCCAAGAACTCTTCTACCGAGTGGTTTAACCGTATTGTTATACTGAACTCTCAGGTCGGCTCAAACTCTCATAGTTTATCCTGACTTTTGGAATGCAGAAATGATTAGACAGACAATATAAGGGTACTTCAAGTGCTCCTAGCACAGTTTGCTGTGTGAAATCTGCCTTTTCAACTGAACATTCCAAATAAATGAGAACAAAGCACAGGCGTGGGACACAGATCCTTACTTACTACAAGCTCTGTTAAGTACAGGCTCTTGAGAGACCCAGAAAAGGAATCAGGCTGAAAAATGGAAAAGAAGAAGGATGGCAAAATTGTTGTTCATACAAAGAGCCAACTTCCATTCCTTTCTGTTACCACAAACAAGTGGCTTGTTCCACTCCCCGGAGTCAAGCTCTTCATGTTGTAGATGCGACTTGCTCTAAACCCTCCCCTCGTCGAATGCAGAAGTGATGATTCTAGTCCGGTACTCCTGACAGCATTGCTGTTTATCTTCATCCAAATGGCAGAGGCAGGGTTAGATGGGATATCTAGGCAGAGCTCTCTGATCGAACTGTGGACAAATTTCTTGCCTTGCCTTTTTAATCCAAGTGCTTCTTAGTCAATTCAATCTGTATAGCAATTGCTATGAAGTCTATCTCTTGCTCCAACCCTCTAAGTAATCTTTTGGGACCAGCTTTTCCTCAAATCATTGTGTCTCCTTAACCAGCTCATTCGAGCTGTAAATCTCTGGCTGGCTTCTCCTTCACAGCCTCCAAGCTCAAGTGGGCGTGTGATGATTTCCAAGCAGTACTTACTTATGTCCTAAAGTATCTCCTAAACAAAAATTGGAAGTCTTTTCACTGCAGAATGAATGTGGAGAATTGTATTTTCCTGTTTAATTTTCCCCATCTTCTTGACTATAAAAGAGCAGTCTTTCAAATTTTATCTGCTCTTATCAGCTGTTTCCTCAAAATCAGAATAAAAGTTGCTCAGTGGCCACTTGATTATTAGCCTGGCCTAATTCCTAGAGGAAATGAAAGAGAATTAAATGAAATTAGATGAGTATTATATTGAATATCCTATATTAAGTGAATCAGCCAAGGTAAAATAAACATTTGCTCAGTTAAGTGTTGTTAGAATAATGCATTGTGTGTGTGTGTGTGTGTGTGTAAGTCTGTCATATAATTTAATGTTTAATAGTTAGTATTATTCTGCTTAGGAAGATGACATTTGTGAAACAAATCCAAAAAGTTTTGATCAGGAAACTTCAGTTTGGGTGATTGTTTCCTCTTTCTATGCAGCCCTGGCTCTAGGATATTTATTAAATCACTTATTCTAAGTTTTCTTTTCATTCCTTTTTTATTAGTATGGTTTATGTTTGTAGTACATAATAATTACTTTCATTGTGGGGCACTGATACATGTACATAACACATCTTAATTCCAAGTTTTCTTAATATACAACCTTAAATTAAGAAATAAGAAATTTCATTTTGAGTCTTACAATATTAATATTTAGAAAATGATACCAATTTTACATGGTAACTTGTCTAGTACAAATTATAACATATTTTAAAAGATTTACATGTAAACTAAATCTTTCCCTTTTCTCTATTATTCTGTCTACCTTCCCATGAGTAAACTCTGTTGGGTGTTTCTTTGGTGTGTTTCTCGACATAATTTGAGATGACTTTATTTGCACATATACAAGGATTTAATATCTTCATTTGAAAATCCATGATATTATAAGCAAAATATTATTCACTTAAATTCATGTAACATTTGAAACTCACAAGTGTTTACCTTTTGGGCAAGAAATATTTAACTCTCCTTGACCTGCTTTGTAATCATAAAGGTCTTTTCAAAGCAGCAATTTGACAGTATAAGTTTTCATAACTACCCAGATATCAGCTTTTGAATTTTAAATGTAATTTACATTGGAAAGGAGAAAGTCGATGCTGTGCAAGGAATAGAAAACATTGAAAACATACATCATCTATTTATCATACTTGGTATGGGGACAAAACGTACTTGTTTCATAAAATCCTGTAGGATATAAAATACAAAGCAAACTCCAAAGCTCTGCCTTGCCAACAAGACGCAGGTGTATACCACATGAGGCTATGAAACAATCCCGCTGTAATGGGTGCGTCGACAGCTCTCATCCAGAGTATGCTCTTCCCAAAGTTCACTGGTGTGTTTGTTATGTGTTATTTTACTTTGTCCTATAGCTTTAGAAATTGTGGCTAAGTACAAGAAAAGAAGTGAAACTTCCTGGAACTCATTGCTGTCAGAGAGTCTCTTACTTAGACTGATTTGTCAGGGAACCTCCCATGTCTGTCTGGAGATAGCACCAAGCCCACATCTCCTGTGGACCAGCGTCATCCGGCGTGTGACAAAGACAAGAGGCATCACTGATCTTTGCAACAATTCTTTCTCTATCTTACCTCATTGTATGACCACCAGAATAGGATTTGTTAGAACACAGATTCTTCAACCCCTTCAGTCTTAGATAAAGAGGATCTCCAGGAGTCTGTAAATAAGGAGTTTTTTAAAAAGATATTCCAGGGATTTTTTATGATATGGTAAGAAAAGAAGTTCCTGAAGTTAGCAGTTTTACATCTGTTTTGTCAAGGAGGAAAACGAGACTCAGTAAATTAGCTCAGGGTCCCAAAGCAGACTGATTTTGGAGGCATAATCCACCCTGTAGTACAAGTCCACAATTTGTTCTACCATGTCACATTTTTGAAGGTCGTGAGGCCAGCCAAATTTGTAAGGCTACGATTAAAAACCTTTATATTTAGACAATCCCAAATTTGGAGGAGCACTTAACATTGAGTATTTTCTTCCTTTCTTTAGATTAGGACAATTATACTCACAGCAGTATAAAGGAATTCATAATTACATACTGAACATAAAGGTATCTGACTATGCACAAATACTAAAATACTGCTTTGTTGACCATGGGGTAGAAGTGTGTCATCCTATATATTTTAAATTATGCGGGAATGGGTAAAAATAAACAAAAACAATCGAAAGCCAGGTAAGCCACATCCCTGTGGATTTCTCTAGGTACTGTGACCATATGGAAAAGGTTAGCTCTCTCCATTCACTCCATGATCAATACCAGTAATGTGTGTGTCACAGTTGAGAATGTGGTCTATGTTCAAAGCAGAGAATTCCCTGGAATCTCCTTTCTATTTAATGACATACAGAGGACAGGGTGGAGCAGCTGAAGTTAGAGAGGACCATGCCTTTGTTTCAAGGAATTATTGTTTCTCGGAATTTAAGTGAGGCTTTCTGAATACATTAGGGAAGCAATTGGACCCCTGGAAAAAATCTGTCATCCCTAATTTATAATCCTGGCGATGTAAGTGGGTATTCTCTTGGCTTTGAAACTTTGTATCAACTCTCTAAAAATCTTATTTCTAAAATGAGTGTGTATAAAATGTACTCTAAGGTTTTCCATGGGATGCACAGCATGAACTCTTTAATGGAATCAATTTCCAGATTTGCAGCTTCTGTGGTTCTTTCTTCTTAAAATTGTTCTGGAGTATGTCTGGGAATATGACAATTCTTTCAGCATTTTATAGATGAAGAAAAAGGGCAAAACCCTGATACCTTCCAGGTCCTAATATTCTGCATTAGTCAGTGGTATAACGAACTTCTTTGAATGACAAACAAAAATAATCTAGAATTTTTATTTTAAGAAATATATTCTTAATAATTCGTCTAAAAGTCTCTTGTCTTATCTTTAAGTGAAGCTTGGAAATTCTGGATAAAGAACGTCAAAAATGATGGGTGTGATTTGTGCATTTCAAAATTGGACTGAATATTTTGGACACTAATTTTTGAGGGGAAAATGCTTATGGATAAATGTGTTGCAATTAATTTTAGGATCAGTATGCTCTGATCAATAAAGTAGGTAAAAGTCATTTTATTGATTCATATTGAATTACTATAAACTTCACTTTCTAAAATATTACCATTATGTATAATATTATATAAAAATTTAAGCACATGCTGAAAAATTTTAGATGTCAACTGTGTGGGAGGATGAAGACTTTTTTCAAAATGATCTTACGGATAATGAGCAAAATATTTGCAGATCACTGAATTAGTTGTTAAAATTGTCTGGCTCCTAGATGGTGCTCAATAAATAAAAGCTGAGTCAATATTTCTTGAATAATGAACAAATACCCAAGCAGCTGCCTTAATAGCCTGCGAGTGCACAGGGCCAGTTGTAGACAGAAGGAAAGATGCAGCTGCACAGTGCTTGGCAGCAAGCACGCAACTGCACAAACCAGCCTGAGCTTGAGGTCCCTGCACCTCCCGCGGTTGTCATTTTAGTGTTTGATTTTAAAGGGACATCCTGAAGAGGGCTGAGCCTCGCACATTCATGGAAGTATAGATCTATTCATCTCTCCTCTAAGGATAGGGCAAGCCGTTCTGACTTGGCATCTCACAAGCGACTGCCAACCTTCTGTTGTCCAGTGGCATCCCCAGATATGTTCCTGTCCAGCCCTTCCCTGTCGCCTCCCCCTCCGCTCGAATGTTTTTCATTCCCACAGCTGGGTCATCCCCTGCAGGCTTTCGTCTGCCTGCCCAGCTGGTGACGTTTTCCTGGCTCCAGCAAACTTCCGAGATGGTTACAAACAGTGCTTGCGGGGACGAGGGATTGTCCTGACTGAGCAACAACAACACCACCAAAAGTAGGACGATCTTGCAAACATCCAGATGGGTGGCCACCCCACATGAGCACTGTGTAATCCTTCTCTTGTCTTCTTTCCCTCCTCATCGCTAAACAGGAACCATACCATTATTTTGAAATCCTGGCAGCTAAACTAAGGTTTTGGTTGAGGCTCAGTAGCTGTTCAGGGCTCAGTGCTGCCAAGATACCTGGATTACTTTTCCCCCGGTCTTATTCTTAGGGATCTGATTACTTGTTGTATTTGCATATTCTCAAGGATGTACAGCTACTGCAAAATAAGAAAAAAGCTTAATCTGAAGTGTAAACCTTGAATGAACAGGCCCTTTCTCCCTGCAGTTTTGAGAATAGTCAGGGAAAGAAAGGCTCATTTAGCTTGAACAAGATAGAGCAAATAAATTTCCTTTTACTTTGCTCATTGACAGATCATTTAATTCTCATTATTTGCACAACATGGGCTTCTGCTTATAGCTCTGATTTGCACCGCATTTAAGTGGACACAAAACTGTAGTCAAGAAATGAGATGAGAAAATGTTGTTTACAGCTTTGTCGGTGTCTCCTGCCAGTATTCTGTCTTCCCACAGCTGCAGCGGGACGCGCCGTTGGTATTCGAAAGAGACGTGGCCAAGTTTATTTTTTTAAATCTCTAGATGCAGCCCGCGGGTCACCCCTTCGTCCCCTTGTCTTTGTGCATTAGACCTTCACAGGGAAATGTTTATGATCACCTCACCCTGTGGTGACGCCCCCAAAGCCAGAACCGGGCTCAGAATTCCTGAGTTCTCTGCCACTGAGCACAGGGCACTTAGTTCCACAAGGTACCTAGCTTCTCTTCACATCGTGGTTAAAATTTTAAATGATGACTCCAGACTAACACAGAGGAAATGAATTTAAAAGAAATCCTTTGCACTAAAAAGAAATGCTAATTTCTGATAGGCTTTTAGTTATGTCGTGGTTGTAACAATCACTAGCATCACTATTTGTGGAAACCACTCTAGTTTTAGCTTTGAAGTGGGATTGGACAAATGATTTTGTTTATTGGCACGATCGTGGACAACTCTCATACATTCTCAATTTGTGGCCAGTCATCTGTCATTGTTAGGGGCACAAAATAAATTTTTCTCCTAATTATGACTAAAGCTGGGCAATGAGAGATTCAGCAAGAAGCTAAGTTTTCCTAGAGGACCACAGTACTGAATTTGTGATCCATTTGTGGAGACAAGCATACTACTGTCCCACCTTAATTCTTTCACTTTCTTTTAAGTTTTTCACACAAACTATCACAGGTCATCGGCAAAAATAGGAGTTATATATTCTGTTCACTTGAAGTCCAAGTAAATGGATAGCTGTTAAAAGTCACTATTAATCATTTCCACAGCAAGGCCAAAAAAAAAAAAAATCAGCCTTTTTAATCACCTTGAAAACAAGTACCAGGTAAGCGAAGTACTGATGTTAAGTGGAAACAGACTAATGTACTTGAGCTCACTTTTTTATTTGCCACAAAACCATCATCAGATGGGACCAAGTAACAGCCTTTGGAAGCCAAAGTAAATGGAACATAAATATTTTCCATGTGAAAATCTCTGAATGGAAATTTTATGAATGTACATAATTCCCGCCAGCAGTCCATTCATTGCTACAGTCTTCTCTTCCCAGCAACCCCTGTTATTACTGTCAGTCTCTCTCTCTCTTCTCCCCTCTCTTTCTCTCTGTCTATCTGTCTGTCTGTCTGTCTCTCTCTCCTCTCTCTCTCTCTCCCTGATACCATTCCAGACACTTTAAAGCAATTAATTTACGGGGAAAAGATGGCAAGCTGCAGAACCCTCATATTTGAACTGAAAAATGCCTTGTTGAAAACTCTTCACTGAAAAATAATTCATTAGTGCTGAAAACATGGGAACTGTTAAATCCATGTTTTTCATGCAACATGTTTTGTTGCTAATGGTTATCTCGAGGGAAACCTTATGGCTGAGTAGATCTGTTCTGGGGACGCTGATTTCACGAAGTGAGGAAAAATATCACTTACTTCCCTAAAACTTGCTTCAGCCAAATTATTTCATCCCTTCTCAATTTTATTTATATATAAAAGTTGTTTATTGGCGCTGGAAGTTTCATAAACATACTAGAAGCTGTGTGACACAATTTTGCATTTAAATTATTGACATTTATTTTTAAAATATCCGCAGAATTCCTCCTAGGATTTATGTTCTCAGGTTCCATTTTGAGTACAAGTTAACAATATTCATAAACTTTCACACTTTATAAAAGCCTAAATATTTTTCTTTGCCTGTGTTATTTCTACGTCAAGCTAATCACAAGATACACTGAAGCATAAGAAAACTGTTCATTTTATACATAGTTTCCGTCTTAGACAAAATGAGCTGGCCTCTTAAGAACTGAGAGAATTTTATTGCAATCCCATTCAAATATAAAACGACTGTGCATCCCTTTTTCTAATACCTTCTGCATCAATTTTTTTTTTTTTTTTTTTTTTTTTTTTTTGTTC
>QZML01002188.1:285041-302109 GCA_016801275.1 Hystrix brachyura
AAATCCCCAGCCCCTGGTAATTTTTTTTTTTTCCTTCTGCATCAATTATTTGCCATTTCAATATTTTCCATTCCCCGTCAACTGAAAATGGGAAAAAAGATGATGGCCCTTTGACCATTTTCCTCACAAATAGATCATTAGTTCTAGCAAACAGTTCATGTTCTACCATTTAGGCTATTTTTTAGGGAGGGAACCAAGTAATTATTCTATATTCAGAATCATTAGAGGATGGTTGTTCAAGTTGTAAATAGCACATGATGTTTTAGGTGGCACATGTTTATTTCCGTTGAAAGAACATGTCCTATTTTTGAGGAAGGAAAGAAACTTGGAAGACATCAAATGTTTCTTGCAACACATTTTGATGAAATAAATGTAAATGAATCAGAAACATGTGAATTGTATTTCAATTAAAATTAATAGGTTTGGAAAGAAGCGGGTAAAGTGCTTGGGGGAAAGAGTGTGGTAAGGCGGGAAGTGGCATTTGTTTTGATTTCATCAGTCTTGGGCTCTCAAAAAATGGCCTACTGCTCTGAATTCAACTTCGTCCAGATTCCCCAAAGCCTCGTGATAGAACTGCAGAGTGGGACAATAATATGTAAATTCATTTTACAGCTTTATCTGGCTCCAATTAAAATAATTATAGTGTGTACATCTGTACATTAAACATTGCCACTGTGCAGTCCTTTAAGATCACTTTGAATTTGCAGTTAGTAGCTTTCCTATGTGATTCTCTTAAGGATAAAGAAGACATTGTAATGATGCAAAATGTATCGCTTCCCCAAGACTCACACACAAGCTTCGTCTTTTTTTCTTCTCTCTAACTGAAGATGATCAGACATAGATGGAAAATGTGTGGGGGCTCAGTATGTGCACACAGATGCACACAGATGCATGGGACGGGCAGGGGCAGAAAAGATGTTGGGAGAAATAGCAAAAGAGTGTGCGAGAAAGAGAAAGAAAGGGAGAAGGAGAAAGAAAGGGAGAAGGAATGGACGATGCAAGCAGAGTCAGACCAGCAAACCTAATTCCAAATAAAACCAACCAAGTTACACCAATTATTTGAGAGTCACAGCAATTTCATTCATAGTTTTATGCTCATACTATTTAGGCTTGCTTAAAACAAATACACAGCTTCCACAAAATAATATATTGCTCTGTAAATCACAAAAATAGTCAACAACAGGAAAAAAGGCTTACAAATGAGTCTCCTTGCCTCGAAATCTGAGTATGTTTGAGGTGGGGTGAGACAACTCAATCATTTGAGAACAGGGACCTTTCAAATGTTCCCCAAACTTCCGAGAAGCAAGGAGGACACAACCGGAGTGTACATTTTTATTTTGGAGATGACATCTGACAATGCTGATGTAGCCTTCTAAGTATGAACAGGCTCTTCTGTGTAAACTGAAGGTGTAGATGAGGGGGCCCTTGGGTGTGTAAAGAGTGTGTTTCTCCTCCTCAGGAATGTGCTGGTGTGACTGCGGTCTGGCACCTCTGACTACTCATTGGAAGCAGCAGGCATGAAGATGCTACTCTGTGGTTTATTTATGCCAAAGAGTTCACTGGCTGAAAGTGTTGTGGAAGTGTTTCCCTCTCTGGCTTTTTACCATCATGAACTGTGTGCAGCTGCTTTTAAATACCTGTTCCATGACTGAGTGGCGTGTAAGGTTTCGCTCCCAGCACAGTCCTTTGTTCTTTCACTTAGCCATTCCCCATTCTCCGTTAGCAGATGAGAAATGCAGCAGCTAGAAGGACTATTTCACCTGTACTTTAATTAGTGGCAATACAACAATGACAACTGTCTCTGAGACCCCAAAGTCCCTCTTAAGGGTTCTACTAACACAAACTGGAAATCCTAACTCCAAAGTTGGGTCAATGAAATTATATGAATAGTATCATCCTTCATCTTTGTCACCATGAACAATCAATACTTATGAATTCCTCAACTAAGGAAGTGTCACCTTGGAGGCTCAGTATTCAAAACATCATTACAATGGTGTAGCTCCTTCCTGGAGTGGCTGGCTGTGGCTCAGCTTCCCTCATGATTTGGTACAGTCATGTCTCATAAAGACACCAGGATCTCATCTCTTCTCTTTGTGTTCCCCTTGATTCCAGGCCTACCCTTGCAGCAGTGACAAGGAATGTGAAGTTGGGAGATACTGCCACAGTCCCCACCAAGGACCATCAGCCTGCATGGTGTGTCGAAGGAAAAAGAAGCGCTGCCATAGAGACGGCATGTGTTGCCCTGGAACCCGCTGCAATAATGGTACAAGACCTCGTTAAGTTCCTATACCTGTTTCTTTTCCATGTTGGGAAGACAGGAGTCTTGTGGGTTAATCTGGCTGGTCCTTACTTAGACTCCTGTGGTGCAAGGCATTCTTTAGGATGGGGAGGGATTGGGCTATGGTTTAGGTCATAAGAAATTACCCGGATTGCCTCCCAAATCTTAGTCTTGCTGAGCTCTTTCCACCTTCAGTATTAAATAGTGTACACTGATCTAGGATATTGCAAAGTTGAGCTATTACATAAAATAGCTAGATGTGCTACTCTGCTGGACACATAAGCAAATACATGAAAGCGAGCAAAAGAAAGGAACCTGCTGTGGTTTAGTAATGCATTTCCGAGTTCTCCTTCCAGTTTTATACCAGTTTGCACTTCATCTTCTGTTTTCAAGATGTCCTGTGGCCCCTTCATATGGTGACAGGGTGATTGGTTCTTCCAAATAAAAACAGGATTCTGTCCCCCATCCTCCCTTCACCCAACTTCAGTGGATTTCAAGGCTTACAATTCAGCATTAGTAATAAAATACAGAATCACAAACGGTGATGAAATCATGAATTGCAGAGGTAATTAGAAACATCTACTCAGGCATATGAAATCACATTATCAGGCTCACAGAGGCATTCCTGCTCCAACCTTGGGAAACAGACCTACTGCGAGCACCTTACACAAGAACTGAAGGACGAAGAACTTACATCATAAGGGAATTTTGCACTGTAGACTAAGGTTGTATTGTTAATAGGCAAAATCCTTGAATCCTTATGATAAATGTCCTGTCAGATGATTTTAAAACACAATGGCTAATATTAATTTAATTCTTTACTATGTTACTATTCTAAGCACTTCACATATTGTGTTAGCTTTCTCACTGCTGGGAACAAATACCTAACATCTATAACTTAAGGAGGACAGGTTTAATTTGATTCATGGTTTCAGGGGATTCGGTCCATGGTCAGCAGACTCCAAGGCAGAACCATCGTGGCAGAGGGTGTGGTGGGGCAAATATGCTTAGTTTATGGTGGCTAGGAAGCAGAGCAGGGAAACAGTGCCTGAGAAGAAGGAGCCAAGGACCAGGTGAAGTACCCGAGATCACATCTCCATGGGCCACACAGATACGCCCAGGAGTGTACCACACTAATCTCCTAGGTGACTCTAAAACCAGGCAAATTGACAACTCACTTCAATTGCCACATATGTACTCATGGTAACTTAGGGAAATGAATTCTGTTTTTATTCATACTTTTGACCAAGGTCACTTTATCTTAAAAGAGACAAGATTCATATTCAGGAGGCCTGGCCTCAGAGTCAAAGTGTGCTATACTCAGTCTCCATAAATCAGTAAATTCTGAACAAGTAGAGGGATAGTAGGCAGATGCATAGACAGATAAATCAGTGCTAATCTCACATCAGAATAAGTACCACAACTTATAGAACTGATACAACCAGTCTGTTTATGGTACCATCTCCAGGTATCTGCATCCCAGTCACCGAAAGCATCCTAACTCCACACATCCCAGCTCTGGATGGCACTCGGCATAGAGATCGAAACCATGGTCATTACTCAAACCACGACTTGGGATGGCAGAATCTAGGAAGACCACACACCAAGATGTCACATATAAAAGGTAGGGCTGCCTGTATTTCTGTTTAATTTTTCTCATTTTATAAAGCTGGAAAAGAAAAATGCAGACAATACTAATGAATTACACTGGTGTAGAAAAAATTATAAGAAGAGTACTTTAAAGGCAAGATTTAAATTAGTTTATTCATTTTTAATTTTGAGGATGCTAGAGTCTTCTCGAAATCACAAGTCATCATAAAGTATATATTATGAAAATTATAGTACTTAGATCAACAGTGCCCCTTTCTCAACAGGGTTTTTTTGATGTGAAATTTAGGAGAACCCATCTGCCCAAACATATCTGTCTTGTACCTATAAAGGGGTAAATACTCTGAAAAGTAAATGAGAAAATCTTTGCTGGTACATGATCAAATCACTAAGTTTGAGTCATTTTCTCGCATTTTCAGATTCAGAAATTTTATTTTACTCAATAACTCGATGATATTGTTCATAAACTAATCTACTAGAATTATTGATTTATCATGGGATTATTTATGGCCATTCAATCCCCTTCCTTGTATTGAAATATTTCAGAAAACTAATCACTAATACTAAACTTGGTAAGCAGGACATTTTTGAAACTTAGTAACAGTAAAAATTTGAAAGTACGAAACACCTTCATTTTTTTAAGGAGGCTTTTCCCCAAGTGTATTTTGTAGAGTTCTTCTCTTTGAACATGTTCTATGAATAAAAGTGCCTTGTGTCCAAAAGAGTTTTGTAATAATGCATTTCTTCATCCTTGGAAATTTTACAATAAATAGGAAAGGTCAGAGAAGTCTAGCAATGAGAAAACCTAGCTGGATTTTTAAACATGTTATTTCAATACTGAAGATTTCAACAAATAATTCTCTATAAGTGATCTTTTTATTTTTACATTCCTTGAGGTTCAGGATTCATTTCCATATCTCCTATTTCTGTCCCACCAAATTAATTTATTACTATATGAACATATTTATTCCAACAGACATCATTTTCATGGTGCAATTCAAACTTTACTAATCACTTCTAATTATGTGTACAATTTTCTGTTGGGAAATGGAGATACATTTTCTGTTGGGAAATAGAGATACATCTTCTGTTGGATGGCAAGTGAGCGTGTCTAGGTTACACAGGGGCATCCCACGTGGGATAGTGGATAATTCTTCAGATCAGGGGTAGGCACACTTAGGTTTGTGGCCCAATCTGCCTGCTCCTGTTTTTGATAAGCAATGTTCTTTGAGAGTCCAGAATCACACATTCATTTAGGCCTTATCTATGGCTTGAGCCCTAACGTATTTACACTTAACAGAAAAGTTTGCAATGCCCCGTACTGTACAGAGTACTCATCAGTTCAACCATGATATGTGGGACCTATTTGCTGACTTAATAGTCTTTCTGGATATCATACCCATATTTATATTTCCTCCTGCTTATGAGTTCTTGGCTGCCCCTGAACCTGTTCACCCTCAGACAGGTTGACTGTCCTTTCTCCGCTCTGCTCCATCTCACAGCTCTTGGTAGACTGAAATTTCTGGGCTCTTTGTCAGATGCACCTGGCTGGGCTTAGCCAGTATATTCTAGGTGGTGTTTTGGACGGGGCTGGGTCTCCTAGCAGCTTGAGCTCCTGCCAGATAGGCCTATTAAGATTCCATTCTTGATGGGTTTCCAGCCCCAGGATGCTGACATGAGTTAAATATGATACTGACTTATCATAGCTTTTCACCACCTTTTGGTAATTCTTAATCATTACCAGTGCAACTGAGTCTTTGCATCAAAGAATCTGTTTTGAATTCCTAGGTTCTGTTTTCTTGATTGACTCCTACTGATATATGGTCTTAGGAGTCCATGGAGATTTCAACCTTGTTCTTGAATCAGAGATTGGTTTAGAGCTGCAAAGAGAGCATAAATTAGGTGGTATGAAATCACTATTTCTACTCACTGAGTATGTAAAAATTAATGATCGAGAAACTGTCCAAAAATGAAGAGCACAGGCCTGGCTAGTCACTAAACTTGGTGTTTAGATTGCAAATAATGGAAACACACGATGGATTTACATGACTAAAGGGACAGCCAATCAGTATGTGCAAGGTATTTTATTATAAACGGTAGCTTCATGAACGATGGTGTAAGTAAAGACGTTTTGTATGCCTACCGTCAGGAAGTATAATTTCACGGTGGTGTCTTTTGATCCTGTGGTCCTCAGGGCACGAAGGCGACCCCTGCCTGCGATCTTCAGACTGCATCGAAGGGTTTTGTTGTGCTCGTCACTTCTGGACGAAAATCTGCAAACCAGTGCTGCACCAGGGGGAGGTCTGCACCAAGCAGCGCAAGAAGGGCTCTCACGGGCTGGAAATTTTCCAGCGGTGTGACTGTGCCAAGGGCCTGTCTTGCAAAGTGTGGAAAGATGCCACCTACTCTTCCAAAGCCAGACTCCATGTGTGTCAGAAGATCTGACCACCCCCAAAGAAAGCATCACTAGCAGACTGTGAATTTGTGTATTTAATGCATTATGGTATTGTGGAAAACAAGGCTTGGAATGCAGAAGAATGGCTAAAATGTTGAATGTGATAAGAATAGAGAGCGGAGAGAGAGGAAAGCAAAGAACTGAATGGATCGGGGTGGGTGGCAAACGCAGAGCAACCGGTGTTCCATTGTGCAACTGGTTTATGTAAATGATGTACACATTTGTGAAAATGCTACTATTAAAAAAAAGCACACCGTGGAAATTACTGATGAGTACCACGTGACTTTCCGAGAGTTTAGGTTGTGCTGAAGGAGAGATTTCCTTCAGGTCAGTGATTGCCTATAAAATTAACCTAAAAGCCATATACATATTCAGTTACAATTTAACAAAATCCTCCCTACATTCTCTAACCTATGGTAAGCTCTACAAGGTGAAAGGAGTTGAAAACACAGGAAATGAAAACATAGAGCACAATTAATTTGCAACAGAGAATCACCTTTTAATTTGGAACTCAACTTCAACTGATCATGACAGGTCTTTCATCAAGGACTTTAGAAAAATAACAAAATGATTTCCCTTCAAACTGCTTATTTACCTTTTATCAAAAAATTACTTTTGCCTATAATTAATGAAGCCAATACAAGATAAGAAAGGATTCCTTGATTCTCAAGGAATGACATCCCGTTTATTTTGGTTATATGTGATTCCTACCCTGAATACATTTGTTTTCCAAACTGTACCTATTAATTGTGACCTGTGCAATATATGCACAGAGCAGAATTATTACAGACTGCGAAAAAATTTAAAGATGTCTAAAATATGTGGGGAATAAAGGTAACGGAGATATCATTGTTTTTTTTCCTAAAGCTTTAACATACCCTACATTTTGATAGGATTGGATGTAGATATGTTTCTTTTTTACACACCCTACAGTAGGTGGAGTGAAGCTGATAACCAAGACTAGAGTGATAAGTGTCCTGGCCCAAAGTGCAGCAAAGGACACGGGGGACTTTGTCACCCATTAGATCACATATGTGATACGAGGCCTGACTCTTCATCCTTGAAACCAGAAGCTGTACAACCTAAAGGGAAGTTATCTGTGGGATTTGCTACCATAATATGTACATGCAGATGAGTGCAGTGTAAGGCCCCTTTCCTTTCCTACTCTCAAAATATTTATTTTATATTTTTGAGGTCCTAAAATAATATGATGTGGTCTCACGAAGTGGACCCTGCAGGTAAGTAGCACGGTGAGATTCATTGTCTTCCTCAAGCTTCTAACGGACTCGTGGTACCATCCAAGGTTTCTGCACCGAGCTGTCTCTGCAAAGGCTATCTCATGGCTAAAGATACAGTTTCTGCTTTCTGCAGCCATCGAGGTTAAAAAAGTATAATAACTTGTAAAATCTACACATCAGTAATCCATAGAAACCACAGGCTCTAAATTCTTTTGAAAACATTTTACTACTTTATTTTATTTAACTCAGTTCTAAGTCTTACATCTAGAGCATATGAAAAAAAAAAGGTTATTTTATAGCAGTTACTTTAAACTTTCATGGACCGAAAGCCACGCCTGAATTTTTTTTTATAGTTATACCCCATCTGTAGCCTCAAATTCAAGTTCTCCCAATAGAAACTGAATCAGAGCCTGTAATGTAGAATTTCAGCTTCCCACACACATTTTCTGGGATGATGAAGATTTCCATTTTCCACACTCGTCTGCAAAAACAAAAATTATATGCTACTTGATCCAAGAGCCCAAACTGGTGCCAACAGGTTGTATAAGCTTAGTGACATGAAATGCGAACATTTCCGCCAGCCATTTCTTATGTAGCCGCTACACTTACAATCTGGTTCTTGTATTATTTCCCTTATGTTTACCCTTTCAAAAATTATTATTTGAAGTAATTTATTTAGAGGAAATGTTAATGAGATGTATTTTCTTATAGAGATATTTCTTACAGAAAGCTTTGTAGCAGAATATATTTGCAGCTGTTGACTTTGTAATTTAGGGGAAATGTATAATAAGATAAAATATATTAAATTTTTTTCTCCCAAAAACTGAATTCAAATTTCCTTGTGTTTTGCTTGTGGGGGAAAATGCTCATAGAGTCATAAATTCTCAAAGTGCAGCAGGATTTGGCCTGCTTTTGAGCATGAATCCTTCGAATGACATCTTACTGTGAGGTGACCCAAAGCTGTTTACTATTACTGAGGCGGCTCATTTCATGAAAAGACAGCTATAATCATTGGAAAGTTATTTTTAATGAATTAAAACTATTCCAGCTTGTGATTTCCACTTATTTATTCTTCCTTTGCTCACTTGAGCTTCTTGGAACAGGAGTGCTTCTTAAACTTCTTCAAAACACTTGAAAACAGGCAAGAGATTCCCAAGATCATCCCTCTAGGCCGGGAAGTGGAGGCGCCATCATGTTCAGGGTACCAGTTCATTTCCACACAGCCCCAAAAGCTACAAGATGCCTTTATCTGTGGATGGCGACAGACTGAGTTCAGGGCTTGACGAACGCAGAGCTATTCCTGGGAAACAGGTCTTTCTTCTGCTTTCTGATCTGAGAGGTCATAGCGTTTGACCAATATTACTGACCGGTTAGGACACAAGGATTGCCGTGAAAGTCCACGTTGTGTTAGAGATGTGAAAGGCTGGAAATGTAGCAAATAAACACTCTGCGCCAGAGTGGAATGGATTAAATGTAACCATGGCAGCTTAATGAGGCCGGAACAGTCCCACAGCTAGAGGTAAGGGGTAATCAAGCACTGCTCAGATAGTTTCCACATCATTTCAATCAGTCACTACTTACCCATTCCCTCAAATTGAGAAAATCGTGCATCCTAGGTAAAGTGTATCTTTAGACCATCACAGTCACATGGTGTTATTTCTCTTTTATATTGTGCTCAGGGACATACTCTGAGGAGGACAAATAGTGGTGACTTCCCTTTTTAGCCAAGAAACAAAATACCTTATTATGGCCTCAGCGTTTCAGAAGAAACATTCAATTACGTTTCTTTTGTTCATTAAAATTCAGGCCAGTTTTAAACTTTCTTAAAAAAAAAACACCAAACGACAGATTGTCCTATTGCAAATAAAGATAATATTGGGGAATACAGCATATATCTATGGACAAGTACGGATCCTGACGCCAAACACCAGAACTAGATTCTGCACCCACCCACATGGATAGCAGACCACGCCAGCTCCACTCCATGGAAACTACCCTGTAAAACTTTCAGGACAGATGGGCGGAAGAGAATGGCATGCTTCCTTCTGGTAGTTAGCACAGAGAAGAAAGGGGGCAAATTGAACTATACATTTCTCATTCAGAATTCTCCCGAACTGGACAACTATATCCCATAAAAGGAGTGAATGAGGGATACAGTGAGATAAGATTATTATTCCACCGCATAGCCGCATATCAAACTAACATTAAGGATTTAAAAGGCTAACCCTGTCCTTCCCCTACACACATCATTCTCTAGATCATTAGATTTTCACCCCACTGTACATAGCCATTTGTTTAGGATGAAGATACAGGTTTGAACCAAAATCTGATCTTTTATCTGCTGAAGCAGGACGAAGGTTTGAATACGGTTTGTGTCACATCAAAGGTTTGCATATAGGGAACATGGTCCCCCACGCAGCAGTTTTGGAAGCTGGTGCAGACCTTTACGAGCTGGGGCCTAACCGGAAGCCCACGGGTCTTTGAGAGCATTTCCTCAGAAGGGACAGTGGACTCCAGTTTTCTCTCTGCTCCCAGTTTGAGATGTGATCACTTGCTTGCTCCTGGACACATTCCCAACATTGTTATCTGCATCATGTGGTAATGCCCTTAACATAGAGTCTATTCATACCACAGAGTCTATTCATACCACGTGGACTTTGAGTCTCCCAAACTGTGAGCTAAATACGCTCACTCTCCTCCCGAGTAGCTTGGGTCAGGCAACTCATAGAGAACAGGAAGCTGCCTGACACAGGTGGCCCCAGTAAATATCATCTCCATAATTCCAGTCACCCCTTCTTTATGGAGCTCAGCACCAGTGTGGGTAGATTTAGATTTTATTACCAAGAGCTTGCAAAATGAATAAATAAAGCACATGAATGAAATCAACTCCAAGACCCCTCAATATCCAGGCCTCTGGATCTTTATTCTTTTCACCATCTTCATTATATCTGTCATGTTATCTAACACAGCCCACCAGATTGTGTGGTGAAATTAAATGACATGGTGAGTATCTGATAATATAATATGCAAATGCATTTGAAATATGAAATCCCAACAATTCAGACTCCCCACATTTGAACATATTCCCTTCCCACTGAAAGTTTCCTAGAGAAACACTAAATTACAAAAATTAACTCTTTTTTATGCTAAAATCAAAATAAGTTGAAGTCCAAAGGAATTGAAATCTGAAACTATTATCTTTATCTTTAAAATAAGTTTTAAAAAAATAGCAAAGTTCAAGATTTTCAAGTTAGTGGCTAACATCTTCCCCCTTTATGCCATAGTCTGTTCTGCGTCAGCAAGGAGGATGTTCACTGCCTGGGTGACCTAGAACTCCGTTGGAGGCCACGGATTAGATGGGCTTTCACTGGAATGAGTAAAGGTCCCCAGAGGATTTGGTAGGTGGATGACAATCTCTGATAAAGCTCCCTTTGAACAAGTCAAGTGAGTTTGTAGAACACCAAAGATTAAGCCAAGCAAGTTTTCTAAAACAAACTTTTAGAGAACAAATCAACCTCTAAATCTTGGAGTGGGTATCATAGGCAAAAATACCAGAAGCACGTGAAAGGCTTAGTGTTGCCAAAAACCTCAGCTGAAATGAATGAAACCTGAGTGAAGAAAGATAGATGGAGAAAAGTCTTGATTTTTACTTTGTTAAAAATGCCAATCAATCTAAACCAAGGATCTGGAACCTATGATCTATGAATTTAAACCTACTTGGGAAAAATGTACCATGTAGAAGTTAGACATGACAGTGTTCATCAAATAGTGGAGTGGGAGGAGAACCCACCTGTGTATTCTGCCTCACTTTATTGAGTGAGTGGTATTTGAGACATTACACTGGCTAAGTCCAGGGATTTGCTGTGGTGTTAGCCACACCGTGGCTTCTTTCTTACACACCTTCACACTCATAGCACCAGTAGTGCTCTTTGAGGACAAACTGTGTCCAGTGAGAAGGGCTCCCTAATGTCTAGCAAGCTGACCCTTTTAGGACTATGTCACAGGGTTGTCATACTATGGAATTCTTTACCTCCTTGTCCTTACATTTATTTTAATGGCAGAAGCACATCAACAGATTCATGAACTGAAATTGCTACTGATATTTGGAAAATTTTTTAGCAAAGGTACCCTTCTAAAAATCCATTAAATGCTACTGGTTGCAATAGTTTGTGCCCCTCAAAGCCTCATGTGTTGGGAGCCTGGCACAGCGGGCGGTCTTGAGGTCACGGGATCATTCTCTCAGAAGGGCTCTGGGACCCCTCTCATCCTTTCTGCTTCCCGGCTTGGAATGTGACTGCTTCTCTCACGGGTGTACCTGTCATTACCACCCACTCTTCGCCAGGAGGTCTTTTCCACAACTCAGCCAATGTAGGTGCTACAAACTTGAAGCTGTCACATGGCAAACCAAAAAACCCTTTCATCTTTACACTGTTAATGTCCCATCGTAGTAATGCGAAACTCCCTACCACAGCTCCCAACTTACATCCCTTCATTTAACATATTCCACGAACACCTACTCCATGCTAAGCAACTTTGTAGGCGCAGTGGGTAGGTGTAGAGAGTACAACCAAAGAAGCCCGTGCTCTCCTCTTTACATTTCAGTTGTATTTTTAGCACAGTAGATGGGAGGTAGAAAACTAAATGGCAAGTATATTAATACTATAGGAAACAGGAATGAACTATGAAGAAAACTGAAGCAGGGACAGGAGAGGGGTAAGGATCAGTAGTGCTTAGATTCACTGGCCAGGGAAGGCCATTTAGAGAGGGTAAAATCTGAGCTGAAACCTGAGTCAACTGACAGGTTTGTAATGAAAAGATCTGAACAAAGTTACAGGCAAGAGGAGAAAATAGACAAATATTTTTCCTGTTTTATTTTTTTCATGTTTTTAAATTAGCGTGCATTGGTTTTATAGACTAATAGGGCTTATGTACACACACATAACCTACTTTGATCATTTTCATGAACACATCCATTACCCTCTTCCCTAGTTTCACATTTTGGGGGAGTTTCTGTGTATATATTTTGATCAAAGGTGAATGGTGGTAGGAAGTGGATGGGAGAGGATTGGGAGGGAGGGCTGGAGACAAAGACAGGGGAGAGCTGGGTCATACTGGGTAGGACATTACTGGCCATCCCAAGTTTTATTTGGAAAGAGATGCAGATGGGGGAGGATTTTGAGCAAGGAGTAGCACAGGTGACAAGCTCTCCAAGGCTCACCAAGGTTGCCGTGCAGAGCACAGACATTAGGCATCCAGGTGGAAAGTGCTGGTGTCTTGGGGAGGTAAAGGTCGTGCAAAGTGGCTGGACTTCGAGCACATTCCAGGTAGAACCTGCTGGATTTGCTGTCAGGGTGGATGCAGGTGATGAAAGGAATGAGGGAGTCTCAGTCTGCATGCTGATCAGAAACACAGGAAGATAAACTGCCGATAAGAAAAGCTAAAACCTACGTATGTGTAGTGCCCTTATGTTTAGCATATAAAGAAGGAACTTTTATCAGTAGAATACTGATAGCTCTTTAGAAAATTTCTCTTTTCAAGTCTGTCACCAGCCATTTAGTGATCTTAAGAAAACACTCTATGAAGGAGGAATTGCATCTCCAAAAAAGGAAGTGGTTGCAGGGAAATGGAGGAATGAGAAGGTGATGGGATGGCATAGCAAAGAGAACAAGCACACGCAGAGCCTGAGCGGAGCTGCAAGCAAGAGAATAAGGAGGAGATGCATTGAGTGGAACTCTGGAAATCCTAAAAGGTGCTAATAAGAAGCTTCGATTCGATACAGATGTCAAGGCGTGTCAAGGAGAAGTTATGGGAAGAGAATAATTGACTCACAGCAGTAGGTTTAGAAAATTGCTTTAGCAAAGGGTGTAGCTCAGGCAACACTCCCATTGACATGGGGCCAACAGATTGCATTAAAGGCCAATTTGTCAAAGCAAGTCATAGTTCTCTTTGAGTATTAAGTAATTGTACAGTGGAGGGCCTGGGAATTCTAAAGGAATAACAATATGCAAGTAATTGAAGTACTTTCATGAGAAATACACTTGCCATCATACCTCTCACACATATGTCATGAATACCACAGTGCACAACCTTTTAAAATTTCCTAGGGGGTCAACGTTTTTCATAGATGCCATGGACTTGTTTTATTTGCTCCACACCTTCCCACTTCACTGCACCTGCTACCCCAGTCATTGCTCTTGTTTAATGGCCAGCCAGCCTCCAGGGCCTTGTAACAGACGGAGAACATCAGATCAGCTCGCACGTGAAGGATATTCTAAGTCCTACTTAAGCTTTCAGACAGACCTTGAAACCAAGATCATTTTTGTCTTCCATTCCTTTTTCTGCCTTGCCTATCATTCCCTCCAGCTGTGTTCTCTCCTCTGTTCTGACAGTCATTGATTCTGTGCCCAGTTGTATGCCACACTTACTGCTGATCCAGATAACAGTAAGACCGAGTAAGTCTGTGGGAAGCTCATGGTACATTCAAGCTGTTTAAAACACATCCGTGTCTTCCAGCTTCCAAGATCAAGCCATAGCAACGTTGCATTTTACACCACCTGAGAGGAAAACAGAGAAACTCCTTTTCATAATGTTTCAGGGACGTTTAACTTTCTGTGGGAGCAAGCTCCCCAAATGCATGATGGATCTGGGACTGTGAGAAATCAGTGTTATCTGCGGAGACCTATGAGAATGTTGTGCAAAACATTTCTTAAAATAAAGGGGGGAAGACAATTTAGAGCAGTTAGGATTTATTTCTTTAATGAATATGATGTTGCTCAAAGCACAGCTATGAAAGGGAATAGGTGTCTGTGTTGTGGGGGGGAGACAACACTAGGAAAATTCTCGGTGTTAGGGTTAGGCAAGGCTGAAATGGGCAGCGCAGAAGAAAGGGACTGGCAAAGGAGATTCAAGAAAATGTTCTTGATGCAGGAGATGGGGGCTTTCCTCTTAGAAAAACATATTTTGGAGCCAGGTGTGGTGGTACGTGGCTATAATCCAAGCACTCTGGGAGGCTAAGGAAGAGGATCACGAGTCCCAGCCCAGCCTGAGAAACTCGGCATTTTAGTGAGACCCTATCTGAAGGAAAAAAAGAAATAATTAAAAAGAGCTGTAGATGTAGCACGCTATGAAAACTCTGGTTCTGTCCCCAGTACTGCAGAAACAAAAAAATAATTAAAAAGAGCTGTAGATGCAGCATGCTATGAAAACTCTGGTTCTGTCCCCAGTACTGCAGAAACAAAAATAAAACAAATGAACAAAACCCCCACATTTAGTAGCCTCGAAGTAAGACAAATAGAGTGCTTAGAAGGAGAGGTTAGATGTAAACCGGCTATTGGGGTGGGGCTTCACAGAAACTCCAGCGGTTAGGGACTAGCCAAACAATCTTGTACTAATCTAGTATTCTTTGATTCCACAGGGCATCTCACTAAGAATCTAACCCTTATTTCATAGTGAATTAGAGAAAAGCATTGTTTAAAGGGACTGTCCTGTGGGCTACACACATAAAAGCAATGATATAATCTTATATTTGAACATGTTTTACATTGCCTCTGAATGCCACCAAGTATGTTTCTATACTTCATTCCTTATAGTAAGCTTGTAACTCTTCTCTCTTTCAAGTATTTGCTATGGACTGAGTGCTGGCTTAGTGATATCTCTACATCATCTCATTTTATTCTTCACAGCAACCACCACAGCTAAGAGGGTTGGAGTCAGGATTGAGACACTGACGGTTGGAGTCAGGATTGAGACACTGACGGAGTTTCTGTGGAGAGTCACTCTTAACCGTTAGCTCACATTGGTTCAATGAGAAGTGGCTACTCCCTCCACGGAGTAGGGTGTTGTGTGGTTTGCAGGCTGCCGTAGAGTTCATACTTGGGGCTAAAGCTTGTCTCCGGAAATCATTCATACACTTCAAACTTTACTAATTACTTTCTAAACTTTTCTAAAAGCAAGGTGGCGCAAGCTGAAATTATGGGGAACACCTCTCTTCTCTCCTTCAGCAGACATTCCTCCTCGCTCCTTTCTTTCCAGGAGACACATTCAGCTATCAGCCAGTATCTTTGACAATGTTAACAAGAAGAGCTTATGAGCCTCTGACCTTCTGCGCAGGCTTCATCATTTGATACATGGGCAACTAAAATGTAATTCAGAAGTTCAAATTTTCACAAAATGAATAGAAAGCAGGAATGGGATTTTTCCAGCAGAATTTGGGGAGTTATGTGGCTGGAATCAGCTTCACTATGATTAACACACTGAAATAGCAATTGAATCTCCATCCCACTTGACCTCACATGTTGCTGTGAAAACAGAGTTCTGTGACCCAACAAGAGGCCCCAAGAGTGCCTGTGAAGCCCTCCGAAAGGGTTGAACCCTTATAAACAGGAGTCTCCAGCTCAATCTTCAGAACTTGTCAAGGATGAGCAGCCCTCTCCCACCCAGCGGGAGACCAGAGCTGCGGAGCTACAGATTTCTGAGGAGGGTGTAGCAGGAGGCCACAGCTGAACATCTGCAAACCCTTGATGAGGTTGAACCTCTTTGATCCAGCTGCAACTCGTCTTCCAAAGCACCCTAAGGTGGTGCTAACACACCCAGAGCAAGTCGAGGCTCAGCATCCAAACCTGACTGAAGTTACCACTCAACCTTTGGGTGTAGAACTTACAGTAACTGAGAACTCTGCAAAGACAGAGAAAGATTTCACTGTACCAAGGAAGCAGAATGCCATGACAAATGTCAACGCGGGGGAGCCCCATACCTGCCAAGATGACACCTTGTGGTGTATGGGTCTCAGCCCAATGCAGAAGAAGCTCTGCACCTACACCACCGTCTTCACCATCTTCAGTTTAGAAGGAAACACTATTTTTTACCCTGGTAAGAATACCAGATAAGAATACCTTGACAACATAGCAGTGGGCTGAGAAACTAAGCATCAGTGAAAATGACCCGAATGAATTATGCAAAGATTCATTTGAGGGCCTGCTGTCCCTCCAGTACTTAGACTCACCCTGTGGTAAAGTGCAGTCTATTGAAGATTCATATCTTTCTAAGGGGAGAGTCCCACAGAGGACACTGGGGTGTCGTCAGGGGTGCTGGAACCCCCCTCCTTACAGAGAGACAGAAGCCAGCCACCTTTTGTTCCCTGAGAGGTCTCACTGTCTCCACCCCTGTCAGAGAGAAGGGGGCCGTGAGGCTGCAGTGGCTCTGAATAGCTGCCTCAGCACTGTCTGGGCAGCCTCGCACACAGTAGCTTGGAAGGGAAAGTGCTTGTCTGGAGACGTCCACCTGCCAACCAAAGACAGTGCAGCGAAACCGGAACTGAACTCCCAATCTGGAGCTCGCGGAGCGAGGCCAAGTGGGAGCTAGCGAAGCTCAGGTCGTGAGCGGGGAGTGCAGGGGATTTGTGCCACCACACAGAGTAACACGCCCTGGAGTGGGCGTCACCTCTCCTCATCTCCATCCACTTTCCTGGATAGTGAACGTACCTGCCCCATC
>QZML01002188.1:303230-314444 GCA_016801275.1 Hystrix brachyura
ACAACACCAGTCACTTTCTCAAGGACTCACAACGGTGCCGGAGGGTGGGTGGCTGAAAACTCGCCTGTCTTCTTCCCTTGTAACTCTTGTGCTAAATTTTGTCTCTCAGCCCGTTACAATGCACTGAACATTTCCACTTTTCCATTGTGTCTGAGTCACACTTGGTTACACTTGAATTGCTTCCTACTCCTCTTCTCTGAATTCCTACGTTAAAGTCCTAACCTCCAGAAGTTCAGGCTCTGACCTTTTTTGGAAAAGTGGTCTGTACAGATGTAGTTAAGATAAAGTCACACCGGAGCAGGGTGGGACTTAGGCCAGTATGACCAATGTCCTCATAAAAGGGGGATGAGGAAACAGACGCCGTGGGGTTTGGGTACCATGACACTTCCTCTAAAATCCTTGAATGGTCAGAAACTGCCCCTCCTGACAAGTGGGCCAAGTCAGGGACCCTGTTGGGCCATGACTCCTGTCAGTCCCCAGCTGTGCACCTTCCAAGACCCGTGGCTGCCCCTGAGGGACCGTGAGCCCTTCTCCCTGGGATGTTCCCACTCTGTGGAGTGTATTTTTCTTTTAATAAATTTTACTTTTGCTACTTCTTCTGACTGTCCTGCTCAATTCTTTGTTTGGGATAATAAGAACCTGGAAACGGCCTCCCCGAGACCCTCCATTTAGCAACAACACCTGACATGTTATTCGCTTTTTTCCCCCTCTGTTCTTTGCAATCTATGAAAGTCAAGATGTAATATCACAAGGATGTGAAATTACCAAAAACTAGGACTTCTGTCTTCCAAACATGTTTAGTTTTGTCTAGAGTGCTAGCTTGCATACCAATTTTAGGAAAGTGTGAATTATTTGCTGTGGTGGACCTAATATGGTCAGCTTGCACCAGAACACCCAGCTGGACTGAGTCGGTGTGATGCTGGGCGTACGAGATCCACCTGAGGGTTGTTGCTGATGCAACATAAGGCAGAGTGGGAGCCGTAGTGAGTTGGCGGACTGTTCCCCAGGAGAAGCTCTGCTGCGGCTGGTTCTTCCGGGGGTGGGGTGGGGGCTGGGCTGTCCTTGTCGAGGAAGGAGCTCGGGGCCTTGCTGTCGTCAAGGATGGCTGCTGTTGCTTCGGAGGAGCTCTGGTTGTCATCTCTGCTGTGAGCATGGTATCCTGCCTCCAGCCATCATGTGCAGACACGGACCTACATGGACAGTGCTGTGGGCTCCCAGCCCTCAATTGGATCTTTTGGGTCTCCAGTGCCTAGATGGACATTCGGCACCTTCTGCATTTGGCTTCTGGGTGAATATTGTGATCTGTAAATGTCCTCCATTAAATCTGCTCTCTTAAAACCATTGGCTCTGAAAACCTAACTAAGACATTTGCCAACATTTAGAAAACTGAATGTTTATCATGTAAAATATAAATTTCTAGATTCTTCTGAAAAGCAAAGTATACCAAAACAATACAATACAATGAAATGCCCTCGGCCTGAATTTGTGCTGTTTCTGAGTACTCATTGCCTTTTTATTTTTTAATTGAGTGTGAGTTTTCTTCTTTTCGAACACTAAAAACATTGTCCTACCGCCCCTTGGAATGCAAACACTCCAAAGTCTCTCTTTAGTCTCAGGGTATCCTCTGAGTCTGGCATAAACTGGCCCAGCGTCTCGACTTCCTTTTCTGTTTCTTTTGCTTTCTCTTGCTCCACTCAGGCCAGCCTTACCTCTTTTCCTTTCCTTGAACCCATCAAACTCGGTTCATCATCCCTCCTTCAGTCTTTAGGCCCACTACATCCCTTGATATAATTTCCACATACAGATTCCCCCCTGAACTTTTCAGCCTGCTTCCTTACTTCACAGAAGATTCCCCAGTCCTACCCCTTTTAAAGGTCCTCCTGTAGCCTGGATGCCTCCCCATTTTGTTAGGAGAATCAAGCACTTATGCATGCATCTCAGTATCTTATCCTGGTGTCTTTGTTTGTTTGTTTTTTTGCTGGATTATCCACCTTTTTTTGTTTTGTTTCGTCCAGCACCAGTACTTCCCAGGCTTATCTAGCAGTGAATCCATCAATTGTAGCAGCAAGTGGACAAACACCAAGTGACCTTGGTACAGTCCAGATGGTGAATGCTTCAGCCCCAGAATTAAGGAGTATGAAAGTATAAGTTCAGGGGCTGGGGATTTAGCTCAAGTGGAACAGTGCCTGTCTAGCAAGTGCAAGGCCCTGAGTTTGATCTCCAACACCAGAAAAAAGAAGTGTAAGTGCGGTATGAAAACCAGATGATGTTATTTTAATTAGAGTAATGGGGGTTCTTAATCAGGAAAAGTACACTAACAGAGCCAGGATATATCATCATGGCCATTAAAAATAGTGCAAAACCATTACATTAGAACATCCTTGGAAATTTTTGCAGAAATGTTCCCATTAACATATACTTGTAAGCCTTTTCGCAATTTCCTCCCATAATCTTTTATTTTTCAGTTCTTTCAGTGAAGAAACAAAGAGCATAAATATCTTTAAAAGCACATAAACATAGAGTTTTGGTATTTTATTTTTGGGGTGTGTGCGTGCAGTGTGTTTTCTACATGCATAAGGTGTGTTTTCCTCAAGAAAAAAAATAAAAGACAAATCCTCCCTTTGGAAGCATTACCCTCAAAAGATTCCTATGAGAAAAGTGAAATTTAATTTGTGAGGGATGAATGGAACAATCTGGTCCCATAAGTGGTGCAATATACTTAGCCCCACTCCAATCACTTTAATAACTCACGCCCGCTCTGTGTCCTTTGCACTTGCCTGTGTTTTAGCACTTCGACATTCGCCTCTGGAGACCTGAGCATTCCTTCCATGTCTCTGACACTCGTGCTTATATGTATCATGGCTGATCCTCTCTCTTCCATTAGATTTTAAATTTATGGTGCACCAAGAACTTTATAACTCCCTACTCCACTTATTAGCCCCACAGCGGAAGACCTGCCTCCCCCACAGACTCTCCCTTGGACCTTCCTGACCCCTGAGCCTTGCATTCTCCGAATTTATATTGCATTTTTTCTCTGCATCAAACTCCACAGCCTTTTTTTTTTGGTTTTGTTTTTTTTTTTTTTTGTGGTGCCGGGGATCGAACTCAGGCCCTTGTGCTTGCAAGGCAAGCACTCTAATCACTGAGCTAAATCCCCAGCCCCTCCACAGCCTTTTGCTGTGATAACATTAACTGAGCACGTGTTCTATGACACATTTTTTTCTCAGCATTCCATGTACATTACTTAATTTAATTCTCCCAATAACTCTATGTATTGGGTACTATCTTCATGCTAATTCAGTAAACCAGATTTGAAAACTTGCTTAAATTATACACCCAGTAAATGCTTGTGCCCACCCAAGTTTCTGAATCTAGAGACCTTTATCATAATCATTTTGCTTGATTCCATTACACTATCTTCCATATACAGGGGGTCCTCTACTTAAGCATGGTTCAACTTAAAATATTTGTACTTTACAAGGTGTGACAGCAATATGCACTCAGCAGAAATCATACTTTGAATTATGATCTTTTCTCTAACTAGTGATATTTGTATAATATCCTCTTCATGCTGGGGAATGGCAGACACCCACAGCTCACAATTAGCTGCACAATCACATAGGGTGAAAACCTCTACTTTCCACAGTGTAGCATGTTGCTGACTAAGGTGGCCAGTAAGTTAGGTGTATTAAATGCTGTTTTGACCACATAATTTCAATGCGATGGGTTTATCTGTACATGATCCCATTGTAAGCCAAGGAGCATCTTTATATGTAATATCTGTTTTCAGTTGTTAATTATATCTTATAAATTAATCTGTTCTCAGTCAAATTCAAAACTATTTCAAATAGCACTTACAGGGTCAAAGTCTATATTCAAGCTGACACTCAGTAAATGTACCTTATGAATTTGGAAGCTGTAGTCGGAACCTAACAGTCCTTATGAGAGTCTCTACTATCCTATAGGAATGCAGCCAAGTTTTTAAAATCTCTGAAATTTTTGCATTTCTATTTTGAGATTATTTGAATATTCCAAGGAAGTGAATTTATGCTATACAACTGAGATTATTATTTTCAGAATTCAGTAAAGGGAACTGAACCTGAATACCCTTCCACATACCAGTCTTACCAGAAATACTCATTTCTTCTTGCTACTGAATGAGTCACGGTGGAATGAGAAATACTTCACTTTCATTAACACCGCGGAGAGAAACAGGGATGCCAGGAGAGAGAGGAGGAGGAACCGCTACTTACTCTCACTGTCTTATTGCCTGACTTCACATGGTGCTTTAAACTTTTAATGCTGTGTTTTAATGCCATTCAACCAAGTCAGTCCCAAGAAACCAGGGTACCTGTGTTGCTTTCCTTGTGCTGATGCAGGGATTCCTAGAACTCTACGATGTTAACGAACAGACTCCACACTGTCCAAAAACATTATAAATTTCTTTGCAAGATTGTGTCTGCTCATTAAATTGGAGCAAGAGTCCATAGTTTTTGTTAACCCTGCAAAGGGTCTTTGACCATAGCTCAAAATTAGAGCCCACTAAGATCTACTTCTCTCCAAATGATTGTATTTCATCATAAATATCCCAGGAATCATTCATTGGTCCATGATCAAGTAGAGTAACTAATACTAAACTTACATGAAAGAAATGCTTCAAGTTTTCACATTGAAAAGCTGAAAACAAAGTTGTTCATACTTTTGAAAAGCAGTTCTCAGGCTCCTTTGTATTCTCAAAAAGGATCGATGACCCTGGATGTGCCATTGTTTGTGTGCGCTGTGTCTATCGGTGTCCACCACCTTAGGAATTGAAACAGGAAACGTGACAGGACCGCCTACACTCTGCATCTTCTCTTGGAAGCGCCATCAGGCTGTCAGGAGGGTGTGAGGATAAAAAGGCTGGAAAGGTTTCACCTTATTATGGAAACAATTTCCACTTTACTGCCCGCCGCAGGAAATAGGGGACTGTCATGTCTTCTGGGGCCACATTCTGAGACCCAGTGATGTGGAGAAACTGCGGTCTTATAATTGGTGCTGTTTTCCCTTTTGTTTTGGCTTTGGAAAGATGAGATCCGAAGGTGAGATTCATCTCTGACAAATGGAGTCAACTGTAGAGAGTGGCAGCCAACCACAGCACCCTCACTAACCCCATCCTGTACTTCTTTGCTGTACTTTCATGATATGTTTGTTGCATCATAGTACATTGTGTGCATCCTAACAAATCCCTTGAATCCTTTTTTGGAGAAAGATAGAACTTAGGAATTAAAGAAACAATAGCAAGAATAATAAAACACTAAATTACCATAAATGCTGAGATAGAGACAATGATTTCTTAACACAATTTAATCTGAAATTGTTGAGTTCAGTGTCATGATAAGATTAGAAAATCTGTAACTTTTAGCAAGTCAGAAACTTGTGAAATCCAATAATTCTATATCTAGCTGTTTGGAGTTTTAGTTAAATGCTGATTTTTATTGTTTTGCACAGAAGGAAGGTAAAGTAACAATGTTTTTGCTTCCATTTCCTCAGTTATTAAATATGGATTTAAAAAATGTCCCTTTACTCTTTGATACAGGAATTACCTGGGTAGAAATACAAGATATTTTATTATACTTTTATTTTAAACATGATGAACATTTTGCTAATTCTCTTATACAAATGAGCCATGATGCCATTTATTTTATGTGTGCTCAGTGTGTAATGACTAATGTTCCATAAATCAGAAGGTTGGCAGTATTGAGTGAAAGTAGGTTCAGCAGAAGTAACCAGGTTCTGTGTTTAGTGCTGTTCATTATTAACAACAAAATATCTTTTCACGTGCACCTGGTAGCTTTCTTTCCCCACCAGTAGCCCATTGCTAAAGATGAATGTTTGAAAACAGGAGATTTCTCCTGTGGAACCATAAATCTGTGTTTGTGGTATTGTCTAATCTCTGTTGTGGGAATGGATCTGACATCACCATTTGAAAATTGTGTCTTCTTTCAACCCAAAATCAGGATGCAGATGAAGATGAAGACAAATTTCCTGTTCATATTCAGGCAAATGTCACACACAACGGTGGATAATTCTGTTACCCGTGGCGAGAGGCAAACGGACGTAGGGTTTGCTGTCCTTTAAGTGGATTGATCTTCCAGGAGATGTCACAGTTTATGTGTTTACAGGCAGTTGAACTGAGCCCTTCCTTCGCCTCCAGCTAATCCTGGGCTGGAGAATGCAAATGTCATCACTGTAATATTATAAGTCATAGAAACAACCCAGAAAAGAGGATTTTCGTCCAAGGGTTCAAATCAAGTCCATATTTCCAGGTCCCCAATCCCTTCCCCATGTTCTCACATCAAACATTTCCAGTGTACATCACACCTTGCTGGAAATAGTCTTTACATTACACTTGTCAGAACGACATGATGCAAACATCGTGATTCATGTTGGGAAAACACCCTGCCACCTACTTATCTGTGCACCGCTTCTTGGAGTCCTGACAACACCCTCCAACAAAATAGTACTGCTTCAGTCACCCTCCCTGTATTGTGACATTTGAGTATATGTTAGCAAGGACATCATGTGAGAACCTTTTGCTGTCAAAAAACACGTAACTCCTCCCTGGCGAGATCTTGAAGCAAACGTCAAACATGCACCTCACCTCTTCCCTACACACGGTTAGATGGGTCCACACCGCCGTAGAGAGGCCAACTTACGGAAGGGCACTGTGAACTCTTGGTGCAACCGGGACCAGAAGCAGACGCTCTGGCTCTTTGTAAAGTGTCCCAGCTAGAAAATGCCAGGATTGTGCCTTGGGGAGGAAGCACTCACCTAGCTGGGAGCGCAGCCTGGACTTGGCCGAGGGGAACCCGGGCTGGGCTTCTGTAGCTCTGAGTGAGCACTTTCCATGCCCTTCGCACTGGTTCTTAGGCGGTGTGGCCTTTTCTGAGTAGGGCAGAGACAACTCCTTCCGCATTTCGTGGTAATATGGAGACAATATTTGTACTTCGAAAAGAATATCAAAGATTTGAGGAGAAGGGCTGTTCTGTCTGGAAAATTAAAACAGACCCCTTGACCTATAAAATAAACACAAGCAAACCAACCAAGAAAAACAAATTATGTACAGCAGGCAAAAAAAAAAAATGCATATTTTAACTTGAAAGTTTAATACATTTTTGTTGCTCTGCATTGGATGAAGTATTTTGGGCAACTGTATAGTTGGAACTGTTAACATTTTCATATCTTGGACTTATTCAACCCAGAGAATCGGAAAGCCTTATGATACCCCAGTATGCCATTCAATCTTTCACCAGCAGGGTGGAGCTCAGTCACGCTAGGGGGAAAAATATTCACTTAACAATGAAAAACATAATTTGTTTCCCATATGTATTTGCAGCTTAAAACAGACTCCTAATATATATTTGCTGACTATACTAATAAAGATTGCTGTCAAAACCCATGGCTATGAAAGACGACCATTTCCCATGTTCATTTCGTGGGAAAAATTGTACTATTACAATGAAGGGGAGTAGTTCGTGAGACACTGAAGGATTGTTTGATAACATCTGCTGCAAAAATATTTTGAGATATCTCATTACTCATGCAGATATGGGGGTCACTACTGCATTTAACGTGTTACTGAACTTGATTCTCCTTTCCCATCCTGTGTAATTATTCCCTTTTGGTATTACTCTAATTAGCCAAAACAGTAAGGCCACCAGTGACATTTAATTTTTATTTTTTTAGAAAGGCATAACTCAAAAGAGGAGTCTTTCCTTACCTATATGCAACACAAACATCAGATTTTAAAGTTACTTTTAAATTCTTATTTGTCAAGTTTCCTACAAATTAAACCTCTTAAAGAAGGTTTTGAGAGCTTCAAATTAAGTATCACAGTTACATAAAGATAAGCAGACATTTGTCAACCAGTAGCTTAGAATCCAGTATTCAGTGACATATAAACTTGTATTAAAGAGTGATAAACACAATTTAATTACCAAGACAACGAGAAGGGATTGGAGGGAAAGGAACAAATCAAAGTGAATTTAAGTGAGTAACCTTTCACCTGACTCACATTGGTCAGAGTCCAATGGTGACCATAGGGACTGGAGCTCATTCTGATGATGTGATGGTAAAACGTTGTGCGTTCAATATGTCTGGTGGTCTTGGCACGATTCCCAGAGAACTCAAGTTCCCACCACATAACTAAAGAACCTCAACTTTGGCCCAAATGGCAGTCTTTGTTCTGTCAAAAAAGACTGAGGGTGGAAATGGGCCGCGGGGACACAGTTTTTCCTTCCTACTGACAGTCTTCATCTTCGAATGAGTGGACAGGACTCTGATGGTCATCTCAGGAGAAGTGGTGGCCAGGACCTCTTCTTTCTCTGACCTTGGGCTGTGGTGGATGTGGGGCTTGAAGGAGTCCTTCTCGAGGCCCAGTGTCATCTTGGGGGATCATAAAGCAACGTAAAATTTATCACTCGGAAAGATAAAATGATTTCATATGCAGGCTTCACCTCAGTCCTCCAGGAGACGTGGTGAATAAGCTAAGAAATTTCGTTCAGCAGAACTCCTCCCCTGGGTATGGGGAAGAGTGAGCCTTGGTCGTCTTTATTAGAAATTATGTACCTGAAGGCTCCCAGACAGAGAGAGAGAGAGAGAGAGAGAGAGAGAGAGAGAGAGAGAGAGAAAGAGAGAGAGAGAGAGAGAAGGCGAGCATGCACAGCCTCACACTAAAACACTTTTCAAATGTCTTTAGAATGCATTAGTGCATTAATACACAGGGGCTTAGCTCTGATTGCCTGATATGGAAATCCCAGCTGCTCATCTTTAAAAAGCTAACACTTTCCATTATAAAGTGATTTTTCCCCAACTGGTTTTCCTCTTTCTTTTAATTCGCACTATTCATCTACAGAGTCCTTATGTGGTCCCCACGGTTTCTAAAATTACTAAAGGAAGAAATTCTTCCCTGAGGTCATTGTAAGTGGCTAGGGTGAATGATTCTTGTTCATGGATTAAGCTCCAAAGATACACGAACAAATGCAGGCTAGGTTATGGTGAACTGAGTCTGGTCTCTACAATTGTATCATTTTGCTGGTGTTCCGATCCAAATAGAATTTTTAAAATAGACTGGGGCAAAATGCAGAAGTTCCTTGGAGGGGTTCAATACTCATATAGAAAGGCAATTAGAAAAAAAAAATCACAAAGTTAATTCTAGCGTGTAAGGAAGATAAAGAGCCCCTAGACAATTTCCATGGAAGAAAACATCACAGGTTGAGAAAGCAGATACAAGATGGAAACTTAATCAGTCCCTCCAACTTGTATCTTATTTGACCTTTTGGTAAAATCTGACATGGGCCTTCAGGCCCTCTGTCTTGGAATGTCCTTTCTTGATGGCTTCCAGAATACCCATCTCCACCCTGGGCTCCTGCTCTGTGACCTTTCCACCTGGAAAGTGGATGTGTCTCAAAGATCTGCATCCTCTTCCCTTTCCATTCTGCACACTCTCCCAGAGACATCAGCGCAGTCTATCATTCGGCTTTAGATTCCATCCACGTGATGATCACTTCTCGCCTGGTTGAAACTGTTAGAGGTTAGTAGCCGAAATTCAAATTAAAACAAGTGATTTTTTTTTTAAGTGTACTTACCAGCTCACAGCACCGAATAATCTAAGCCTAATTATGTGAAAGTGCTCAGCATAATCATTCTACAGTATTTTAGTTGAGGCCCTACTATGAGCCAAGAACTATTCTAAAGACTGGAGATAGAAAAGTGAACTAATTAGCCAAAAATCTCTTGTGTCACGTAGTTCACAATGGGCAAACATGCACTTTACAATCACAGAAATGGGACAGTCACCATTGCTGTACTGTGGTGGCCAAACTCAGTCAAAAGTCAGTCTGCCAACAAGGGGTGGGATATAATTCTATCAGTTTACAGGAAAAGCAGCAAATGCACTTGCAAAAGCTATGCAGGGAGACCAAAGATTAAGAGAGCATTTTCTCTGTGTGATTAAATTGCTATATTTTGAAGATTGAGCCAAGAGAATCTACTAAAGTGTCTGTCAGAGGAGGCATGTAAGGGAGTGAGTTGAAAGTGGCAGAGTGATTCTGCCTCCAGCAATCAGAATGAAGGAGCAGCTACCAGCCTGCAAGGAGGAGGCAGTGGGAGGAGTCACCCCTCCTTTCTCTCTGAGAAGTTTGTCTCCGACCTCTCTCTTCCTCTGTGAGCAGCTTTGCTGCATATCTGGCAAGAATGGTCACTTGTAGCTTCAGGCATATGCCAGCCCCTGATTCGGCAGCGAGTGGAAAATGAAAATCTCTGTCCTCCTACAAGTTCCGGGCTGACTTTCATCAGATCGGTTGAGTTCTATGTCTATTCCAGAACCAGTTATTATGGTTCTTATTAGCCAGATGTGGGTCACTGGTTCACCTCAGAGACTGTGAATTCGATGCATTAATTTGAATAATACAGACAGAGACCACTGGGGTAGCAGTGGTTTCTCAAAGAGAGATAGGCATGTATTGCATTACCAGAAGTGGAAGAATGGATGGTAGGAGGGCCAAAATAATATGCATTCAGAGCAAACCCAAAGTCTGCAGCTCCTATTAGGATCTCTGTGCTGTGTGTCTAGAACATAGTGTCACTTGGATATCTCACAAAGGCTTCCAACCTAATCTTTAAAACGGTGCTCAGCTCCATTCTTCTCTTAGCAACACTCTCTGTCCTCTTGCATTTCTTATTATACCAACATCCCTCTATGTGTCTAAGCAAAAAACCCTGGAAAGCAACATTCATTTCTACTATCCCCTCCATTCAGTGGATCGTAAGTCCTGCAGATCCTGAGTCCATTAATTTGGGCCGCAACCCACAAGATTTTTCTTGCTGTCTCACAGTTGACGGTTTTGTCTTTGTTTTTGCCTGTATTTTATACCCTGCTCTCCTTACATTTTGTTTAATGAGACCAATGATCTGTGTTGGTCACTATTTTCTCCCTCAGTAATTGACTCCTTCTAGTCAACTACTGGAACTGATGGCTCAAAGAATGAAAAAAACCTCTAACTTTAATCTTTATTTACAAAAACTTTAATCAGACCATATGAGCTATTGACTTCAGCAAAGCCTGTGTGCTCTGTTTCAGTTTGTTGGCTTTAGTCTTGTAGATTTAACTGTTGGAAAATGTGTAGGAACCCTCCCAAAGACTAGTCTGAAACTGAAGAAGAGGAATAGAGAATG
>QZML01002188.1:314538-327789 GCA_016801275.1 Hystrix brachyura
CAGAGACAAAATACCCAACACCCAAAGTTAGGGGAAGAAAGGTTTATTTAGCTCACAGTTTGTTGAGGTTTCAGTCCCTAATTGGCTGGCTCCAAGGCAGGGTGGCGTGGCAGACAGGCAGAAGGCAGCTTGGCAAGCAAGGGGCCTATGAGCCTCTTTCTGTCCCTTATATCTTACCCAGGCTGCCAGGATCAGGGTGGTGCCAAACCAATCAGTGGATTGATTTAGTAATCACGTGATTGATTTAGTAATCACCCGCCCTTAATCCCAGCATCACACACTATAAATTCAACCACCTCTGAAAAAGTCCCATTTTATGACCACATGAGGCTTTGGGGGGACATCTAAGCACAAACCATAACAAGAGGCTTGAAGTGAGATTTTTGGACCGCTCTTTCCCCCATTTAGACAAACTCTGGGGTTCACCACCAAGCATCTGATTACCACCTGCAACCACAGCAAGACCTCAGGTGTGGACAATCTAAACTCAGGGCCGAGGAGAGTGAGAATAAAGTGAACCTGATGTGCATCTTTGACTCTGACCTTGACTACTCCTGACTGCAAACAGACCTGCTTTGTTTCTGCTTTCTAGATCTACATTTCTCTTTAGGCAGTTTGAACCCAGACGCTACAGGGAAAGAGATTCCAGGAAACATATTCCCAGCTTGACAAATGTGACCTGCATCAGCCACCCAACACTCAGGGCTTTCTTTAGATACTAGAGACTTGCGCAATTTAATTTGCCACTGTGAATCCGGAAAAATGTAAAAAAGTTTAGACACTCAGTTGCCCTGTAGAGTACGGTGAACCTGACATGGTACTTTCTACCCTAAAAGGGTAGGTGGAAATGCCAAGAAGCCTAAGTGTAAATGGAAGATCAAGTAAGTTCATGGCACAGGGAGAAAGAACACCATCTACTCTTAATTATAATGGTTTTAGAGGCAGAGAACATGCTGCTAAGAAATAAAGTAAAAACATCTAAGTGGATTTGAAACACAGTTAGAAAGCATAAAAAGAGTGAGTTAGGGGGTTGTATTATCTTCTAGACTTTGATCAAATTAACTGTCTAATGGAAGCTAGCACAAGGCCAGTGGACTGCAGCATCAGGTTCCTGTGTTGCTGATGATGAGGAAACGCAGAAGCATTGAATCTTACATGACCACCTTCCTAGTTGAGCCCTTTACCCAACTTCTAATAAGCACACTGTTCCTTCTCCCTGACACCTTTCCCCTAATCTCTTGCTACAGCTTACTGGGGAAATCTTAGATGTCCACATACTCTCTCTGCAAAGACAATACCTTCTTCAGTGGTACAATCTTTTAAATTAGAAAATAGAACATCTCACTTGTAAGCCTCAAGTATTTGCATTTGGGTGCTGTCTCCACCTGCCCCCAACCTCCTCGGCTTCCAAAACACAAGGAATATCAAGTGAGATGGCCAGCAGCGCTCAGCAGCACGAGGACAAAAATATCACATCAACTAATTTCTACTTAAAGGGTTAGATGAAGTTTGGTTGATGATATTTTATGTGCTAATCCTAGCAGCATGTGCAGCTTCCCTGCTGAGGGACCTCAGGCCCGCGCCTGCAGAGGACGCTGCGTGTGGATCCAGCAGAGGGCGCCAGTGCGCTCTCCGGCTCTCCCCGGAAGGCCGCGACACAGGCACCGCTCTGGGCAGCAGTCGGGGAGGAGAGTGTGCGAGCTAACGTGCAGGGCGCAGTGCGGTGGGAATGCAGTGTAAGTACCCCCAAGGGGCATGAAGAAGGGAGAGCGGGCTTCACGTCTGCTGGCGTGCTGAGAGGTTGGCAAAAGGCCAAGCAGGGGAGACCCTGAGCTTCCGGGATGCTGACGCTCATGGGGACAGGGCCAGTGGGCTCCCCGCTCTGAGGGGTCTTCTGACTTCTCCTTTAACTTTTTCACGCTGTTTCTGCTTTTCGTGTGACACCATTAAAATCGTGCTGTTATCTTACCATGTGCAACAATGAAATAGTGCTTCTGTGTTGTGAGTGTGGCGTTGATAGGTTCTCAAGTCTTTACACTGTGGCATGGAGTTGGCCACATTCTCCGTGACTTCTGTTTCCTTCCGGCAGGTGAGGACACGGGGGGGGTGGGGGGGAGCTGCACACCTGGTTCGTCGCTCCTTGCTGTTGTGTCGTGTTTCAGCGTCTGGCCCGCACTCATTCTGCTGCACGCAGTATTACAATGGGGCACAGGTGAAGAGATCCTCCAACTCCCTACGGGCCAGCTCGGCTGCGATGACCCCACTCACATTTCCATCCCATCCTGGACTGTGCTGTGCATGTTCTCACGTGAGGTCACTTGGTCTAAAGGTCTGTCAATATTTAACATCATGAGAACTGCAAACTTGTTTCTTGGGGTTACAGAGATATCTCAGCTTCCCATGTTCTAATTCATATTTTAGTAGACTTTAGAATGCATAAGTCGTGTTCACTATTGCTTATGTTATCCGGTGGGGTCCGATATTCCTGTGTTCTTCCCCTCCTCGAGCAAGGAATTGAATGAGGGGGGCAAACAGTAGTTCTAAAGTTTTATTTAAAATTATAGAGAAAAGAAGAAAAGGAAAGTTGAGCATAACAATAGAAACAGCAAAATATGTACCAGGCCTAAAAGGCGAGGTAGGGGTTACCATGGAAAAGACAGAATAGTGGTGGTGCTGGGTATGCAGCCACCATCTTCCATGGGAGGGAAAAGGGACAGCCCCCTCCCTGGCGACTCTGTAGAAAAGAAGAGAGCCTTGCTTCCCGTGTTGCTTCTATTTATCAAACGGAGTTCCCGTGGAAACTCGTGAGGACTCCCTACAGGTCAACTGAGGGGGCCGGTGCTTGAAATGCTGAGGTCAGGTCCAGGCCACGCCCCCAGGTCACATTCCCTTGCCAGCCAGCCTTAGCCACGCCCTATTCCTACCTCACTTATTCTCACTAATAAGTCATATTCATGAATTCATATTCTTGTTAATTCATATTCCTATTTCGGCCTTCACTTTTGAGTTAATTTCTTTATTTGTTACTGAGGATTGAATCCAGAGTCTTCACACCAATCTGTATTCCCAACCCTTTTTATGTTTAATGTCTCAATAAGTCTCTAAATTGTCCTGGCTGGGCTCAAACTTGTGGTCTTCATGCCTCAGCCTCCCGGAGGGTTGAAATTCCAGGAGTCCATCACCATATCTGGCTTTGAATGTGTTTACTAATTCTCATTTGCTGATTGCTATGAGTTGTACCATTTCTCTAAATAAACTCCTGAGCCATTTCAGTTTCCCATGTACCATTCTACAATAATTTTGATGTGGTGAAGTACAGTATTCACCCTAAGAATTCTCTTTTGCATTTTTATTCAAGACTTCCTTAACCTTGGGTCACAAGGGTATTTACAGACATTTTGGTCTCTTAGCCTATGGTTGTACCCTTCGCATTTTGATTTGAAACCACATGAAACCTAATTTTATATATGGTGTAAAACAAGTATTGAGCTGTGTTTTCTCATAGGGTGAAGGGTTTCCCCAGTTATTTTGGAGTGATAATTCTTACATATGTGTGCATCTTTTTCGAAACTCCTCATGGTGTTGAGGGTAGTTTTCTGTTTTCATCCTACTTTTATAATATTGTTGTTACTGACACTTTATGGTATTGTACATTTTCTCAGGCATACTATGGTCTAATTTATAAACAGTGAATTCGCTATGATTTTTGTTAAATACATACAGTCAATGTAACCACTGTCCTAAGTAACACAGAGCAAATCCCTCCCCACCCTCAGTTCCCTCATGCTCCTTTGTAGTCTTGCCTTAGCTCCAGCCCAACTTCTGGCAGCCATTGATCTGATTTTCGTCTCTGAGATCTGCCTTTTCTGTAGCACAGTGCACATGGAGTCATGGAGCGCGATGCCTTTGGAGAAAGGCTTTTTTCTCCCAGAAAACTTCATTTTGAGGCAAGCCGTGCAAGAGCGGTGTGTTCCTTTTTCTAACTGAGCAGTAGGCCATCTTTTGGACAAACGGCAGAGTGTTTGTATAGTCACCAGGTGAAGCACATTTGGGCTGCTTTTAATTTTGAGCGATTATGAATAAGGTGACTGTCTATACTGGCATATAGGCTTTTTAAAGAACATTCATTTTTTCACTTGTGCAAATACTAAGGAAGGAATAAGGTCTGCTGGGTTATATGCTTACATTTTTGAGACACTTCAAACTGTCTTCCAAAGTGGTGCTAATACTGAGAGCACTGTGCCTTCTCATTAGGTGGATATCATACTTGCACATCATTTTTTTCTCCTGCCTGTTACTCCAGTAGTGTGTACTAGTACTTGATTGTGACTTTTTTGAATTTCCTTTTCCATACCGATTAATGATATCAACTGTGTTTTCATGTATTTTCTTGACATCGTTATACCTTCTTTCGTGAAATGTGTGTAAAAACTGGCCCTGACCGGCGTCTTATCGTATCGATTGTTTACTTACTACTTACTTTTTGAGTGTTCTCTAAATTGTCTGAGAACAGCTCATTTTCTTTTCAGATATGTGTTTTGTAAATATTTTCTTTTACTCTGTGGCTTGACTTCTTATTTTCTTAACCAGTGTCTTTAGACAATTAGAAATGTTTCAATGTGAAGAAGTCTACCCTATTAATTTTACTTTTTATGGATAGCATTGTTGGAGATGTAGTCAGAAACATTTGCTTAACTCAAATGACAAGGATTTTTTTAAACCATGTTTTCTTCTGAACATTTTATAGCTTTAGGCTTTACACTGGAGACTACAATCCATTTTGATTTACTATTTGAATGTGCTAGGTATTATGAAACAAGGCTCAGTTTCCTGCGTGTACATGTTCAGTTGTCCCCATGCCATTTGTTCAAAAGACTGCTTAATCCATTAGAATTTCTTTGTGCTTTTGTTGGAAATAATTGACCATGTATGAGGTCAGTAACAAGACCTCTCGTTCCATTGTTCTGTATGACTATCCTTTGCCAGTGCCACACTTCTTTGATTATTTTAGTTTTCTAGTTAGTCTTTAGTTATTGTGTGTCTTCTGTGTTCTTCCTTTTCAAAATGTTTTCTGGTACCCTAGTTCCTTGGATTTTCCATGTCTATTTTAGAATAAGCCTGTCGGCTGCTATCACAGAATGCCACTGACTGGCTGATTCCTAAACAATAGAAGTTTATTCGGGCCACAACACTGGAGGCTGGGAAGTCCCAGATCATGGTGCTGGTGTCTGTTGACATCTTGTGCTGCATCAAAACATGGCAGAAGGGCTAGTGAGCTTGTGTGAGATGGAGAAGTGGGGCCTTTCTACCAGAAGCCCGCTCCTGCAGTGACTGATTACTTCTGAGACAGTGATGATAATCTGCTCCTGAGCACAGAGCCGTCTTGACACCATCACTTCTTAAGAGTCCTGTGGGGCTGTTGGGCAGAGGTATGCATGAGGTGGCTATACAGTGGTAAAGGGACCTTGGGAGCCAAAAGCCCGGGCCTCCCAAATGCATGATTAGATGAACAGATAGCCTGAAGGGCCACAGTCCAAGGAGGACCAAAACGTGTTGCCTTAAGGAGTGCATGCTCTAGGCCTCATCCTCCCCATACTCCACTTTATTACTTAGACTGGCCCTGAGGTCAGTCAAGTAGCAGGACCCTGTCCTGTCTGTGTCCTTCCCCTATCTGCATAGAGGTCCTTCTTTTGTGCTTTATCCTTGATTCCTGGTTCTATGAATAAAAAGCCACAGAAGCTCCAGTTCAGGGATGCATTTTCCTGAGACTCACGCTTAGGAGGCCCCGGTTAAGGTGGCCCCTCCGGGCCTTCTTGGAGGTTAAACTGGACATGGACTCCAAGTAATCTCTCATCTTTCATGCCATGCTATGGTTGTGAACTTCAACAGGGTGCCACTCTTAATCACCATTTAGATGGCCATTCAAGTTCAACATCAGTGATGGAGGGGACTTTCAAACCATATTTAAAATTTCTGAAAGTTTTACTAGGAGGAGAGTGACTGGATGAAAGGAGGCCAGTCCTGGAGGTCAGCAGCATTGCGTCTTTTGCTCTGGAGGTGGGAAGGCTCCAAGTGACTTAGGGCCTTTTCCACAAGTAGCAGTCTCGACTCTGCTGCAGGTCTGCTCTGTTGCTGGGAGCTCTCCTGCATTTCTAGCTAGAGTTTCACTTGAGGTCTGTGGAGAAGAGCCTACAGATTTGTGCAAACTCTCTTAGTATCTGCAACTTCATACTCACCTCCGAGTGATTTCACACTTTCATACTCATCCGTTCTGGGGTTCATCTGCAGTGCACTTAGAGCTGAGCAGAAATCCTCAAGTCCTTAGTTCTGAATGGGAAACAATGAAATGAGTAGGAAGGGGGCAGTGAGGGAGGAGATAGTATGTGGACAATAATATAATTTCCAACTCTAAGAAGGATATTTATTTCAAAACATGCCAGTGATGGGACATGGGACATAGTACCCCAAAACTTGGTCCCTTGGCATTGGAAGATCCTGGAAGAACGGGAAGGCACTCTTGGCTTCCTGCCCTTTGCGCCCGAAACAGGCCATTAAAGCTTTTCTGACTGTTTTAGTTATTTTTCTCTCGTTGTTGGGACAGAATATTTGACACCCAAAGTTAGGGGAAGAAAGGTTTATTAGCTCATAGTCTGTAGAGGTTTCAGTCTATAGTCTGTTGGTCTGAGGCAGGGCAGCTGGCGTGGCAGACTGGCAGCTGGCCAGCCGCAAAGTAAAGTGAGGAAAATGTAAGGAATGTATGTAAATCAGCAATGTAAACAAGTAGTTAGTTAAGCTTCTTCTTGTATCTATTATCTAGGCTACCTGCCCCCAGGGCAGCCCACACTCTCACCCCCCAATCTCAGGCTCACACCCCCCAATCTCAGGCCCCCCAATCTCAGGCTCACATCTTTGATCCTAGCAAAATGCCAAACCAATCAATAGATTAATTTAATAATCACACACTCTAGATCTAGCTATCTCTTACCACATGAGGCTTTGGGGAGACATCTAGACACAAACCATAACACTGACCTTTCGCTAAAGTAGCTCAGAAAAATCCTGCTTCTACAGCAACCCTCCCAGAGCAGGAGGAAAGGAGAGTGATTATTTCTGGAGACGCAGAGACATGGAAACTCCGAATGAACAGGCCTTGCTACAAACCCCTGGTTCGTTACCATTAGATCGTGCCCGTCTGTCTTCCAGTCATATGTCTGCACAACTGTCCATAAAGATACTTTCTCCTGTTTGTGTCTTCATTTCTGAAGGTTCCTGCGGCAGGCAAAACATATATGGAAGACATTTGTATGTTTTCCTTTGCTTACTCTGTCTTGTATGATCGGTGCCCCTCAGGAACCTTCTGAAGGTGAGGCGTCTCCTCTTCCCCACACCAGTAGAACACAAATACTGTTGGCAGTCATTGTACTAACACTAGGAAGGTGCAAGGCACAACTCAGTGATCTCTCTGCACTGCATGATGTTTTCTGAGACTTCAAACTAGAAATGGTGCCTGGATGGAACCCAGCATGGGGGCCAAATGGAAATGAGTCGGTTAAAAAGTGGTAGCTGCTTGTTGTCTTTCAGCTCTGCAGCACAGTATGAATTTGACCCAGTACAATCATGGTGTGACCTGTCTGGGCCTTGAACCCTGCGTGTGGACATGGCGGGTCTTCACTTGCTTTGGCAAACTCACAGATAAGCGAATCCGGGGGCACATGAGGAATGCATGCTGTGCTTTCATTCCACGCAGTGGAGAAGGATCATTACTACATCCCCATTTCTCACACCTGCAGTCATGGGTGTTATTATTACAGTCCTTGAGCTCATGTGCTATCATTTTGCTTGCAGAAAATCACAGTCACAGAGATTCGAAGCTAATGGCTGCTAACCATTTCTCCCATGGCAGCACGATGTAGCAGCTCACCTGGAGCTTTGAACCAAGCAAAACCTGGATTTCAATTGTGGTTTTGCCACTTTCTGATTATGGAACTACAGATTTGTTTGTTCGGTACAATGCACTTTTCCCTTCGGCAGAAAATGGAACAAAAACAATAGTATCTGCCTCACAAGACTGTTGCGAAAAGTGTAAAGGAATTCAAATACCTAACGTCCTTTAAAAAGGATAAATATATTATTTATAATATAACCAGGAGGCAAAATTATCTCCAAATAACAGTTTTACTTTTTACAGAAGTTAAAAATTATGTGAAAACATACTAAAATTAAACTCAACCCACATCCTAACAAAGTTCAGTTTAATTATACAATTTATAATTGTAATGAACAATCTGGAAATAAAAGCTGATTTTCAAAGGGAAACATTTTCAGGAGGTATTTTCCATTACGGAATTCTGTCAGCTTTATTTCTGTTCATCTTGTCATTATTATTCATCAGTATTATGCAGGTTACCATGAGCAAGTACTGGATGTGGGTAATGAAGCTTCTGGAAAAGAAGAAACATGATAAAAGAGTGTTAAGAAAGTAATCCTGTAGCGATACGTACAATTTTATCATGATTGCTTCAGCGCCTGTAGTCTGCCCACAAAGACGCATTTTACCATCACCTCCTCTTTGTTCCAGGAAAGATTTTCAGTCCTTGCATAATTTATTTCCGCCTTGATCGTCTTTTCATCACTTTAGTTTTGCTATACTTTTACTTCTAGGACATAGATTTTATTGAGCACAACCTTCTTTGAGAGCAGAAATTTGTATTAACTTCAAACCCTTTCCCAAAACGGTGTCAAGTCAAGATACCGTATTTCAATAGATGCATTGTGCTTTGTGGGTTAAGAATGGTGTCTCTTAATTGGCTAACTCTTGAAGCAAGTTAGGCAAGCTGTGGTAGAAAATTTGCGAATTCTCTTGCAAGGAGTAAATCAAACTTATGCTCTCTGATCATTTTTGTAGTTTTCAAAATTCAATTGTGTTCATTTTTTTATCTGCTTAGAAATGACCAACCAATATGCCAATGGTTTGGGTCTGCAGGACCTTTCTGTTCTGTCAGAAAGTTTGAAGCACACAGTATTTTGCTTAAAAGGATGAAAATTCACCTGGTACCACCTGGTGAGCATTCACATTCTTGTCCCTATAAGTTGATCACTGCAAACTCTAAGCTTCTGAATTGATAAAGAGGAAACTAGAACTCCATGTGTTTCTGTCTCTAGGTATTCTTCTCTCCCTCTAATGCTGATACCACCTAATACTTGGATATTCTTTTCCAGGAATTCCAAGCAAATATTTGGAGATGTCTGGGATTCAGAATTTTGTAAATCTGTGAGTTGATCCATTTCAGGATTTTAATATATATGCACATTATGTTATACATCATTTATAATACATATACAATATTTGTGGCTAATTACCCCCAGAAACTGGTAATGGTGATTATCTCTTCTGAGTTGAAAGAAAGGTGTGAGGGGCAGATTTATTTTTCCATATATACACTTCGCAACAGTTTGACATTTCTCATGGACTTATTGCCATTTTGGTCCTTTAGTGATGACATGAAATTTGCATGGATTTAGATGCTGGGCAATATTTGAAAGTAGAGCAGGAGAAATCAAGAAGATTAAAAACATTTTCATGGGAGCTGAGGATTTAGCTCAGTGGTTAGAGTGCTTGCCTTGCAGGTGTAAGGCCCTGAGTTCGATCCCCAGCACCAAAACAAAACAAAACAAATCTGACTATTTTCACGATGTGCGCATGATAAAAAACTGTGCACATTTGGGTTAAATTTTATGTGCATATTTATAAATTCATAACATTGGTAAATACTATAAGAATTATACCTTGACAGTGTTCAATTTTAGTTTTTGTATTTCGGTAGGTAAAGGATATAGACTACTTGCAAATTATATCACAGAAACAGAATAAATGTTGGTATTTTTCAATAACATGTAGTATACATATATGAAAGTTTCTTTAAAAAATGTAAATTAATTTTTTCAGTCTTTCATATGTGCCAGGCACAGGTGATTGGACTGGGCATTTTCTTCTTAAATGAAAAGAAGAATATGATCAAATTCCATAATAAAATAAATTGTGTTTTATGTTTAGAAACATATTGAACAGATTTATAAGATCTGAAAATACAGAGAATCACTTGGTATCATGACATTTAACATGTTCTTGCCAACTTAGATCATGTGTGGTACATGCAGGACTGTCCCATCGGGCAGCTTGTGCCACCAGCTGGGACTGTCCTGTGCCTCCCCATCTGACAGTCACTCATGTACCACTTGCGAGACATACGAAATACAGCCTTATAATGAACATATTAAATGAAGTAAATGAAAAGGCTGTTTCTCCTCCTTTTCTCATTCTCTTCCCTTGCTTTCCCCTTTTCCTTTCCTCTCCCTAAATAATTATTCCAGAGACTTTATGTGAGGCTCAGCAAAGTGGGTGTTGGCACTGGGATAGCTGGGTGAATCGTGGTGGCCCAGAGAGGTGCTGGTGCCTAACGGGGATGAGGAAGAATTCTGCCCGCAGTGACTGCCAGGCCTGAGTGCTGAAGGCAGAGAAGAGTAAAGAAGATGCCATGCTTGGGGCATCCCACCGAGGGAACCAGAGTCCAGGCAGTGAGTGAGGCATCCCTACGGAGGGCTGGCCCACGAGGGGCATCGGAACCCGAACTTGGATGAGGGACCAGCAGAGACGGGGGTCAAAGCCCAGAATGCCTGAGGACATCATCCATGCAAGGCGAAGGCCACTGCGGGCCTCAGAGACCAGGACACAGAAGAGGATCGGGGCAGAGGAGGCTCTGGCACGCACTGGGTGCTTGCATGAATGAGGAGACTGCCACACAACGCAGCTACCGGCATAGCGTGCTGGAAATTTAGCAGGGGGAGGAGAGTGCCCCTGCAGGACAGTGACCTAAAGTGGAGCATCAGGGTCCAGGCAGTGAAGATGATGTCCATATGAGGTCATAGTGGTGGACAGCCTGGGCTGAGGATCCAGGTCTCAAAGGAAGGAGGATGTCCATGCTAGCAGGAACAAAGGAAGAGCAGGGTGGGACAAGAGCAAAGCAGGAGTCATCACAATCCCAGACTTGAAGTTATATTACAAAGCTACAGTGAAATAAATAGCCTGGTACATAAAACAGACACGATCAGTGGAAAGAATAGAGGCTGCAGAAATAGCCTCAAGAATATTCAAGTGTTTCATCTTTGACAAGAGGGCCAAAAACATATACTGGTGGAAATGTAGCCTCTTTAATAAATGGTGCTGGGAAAACTGACTATCTGCAGGCAACAAGATTGAATTTAGACCCATAGCTCTCACTATGTACTAAACTAAAATCAAAATGGGTCAATAAACTAAATGGTAAAACAGAAACACTTAATCTGCTTGAAGACAAAATAAGTAAAAGTCTTGAAGTCATAGGTGTAGGGAGGGACTTTCTGAACAGAACCCCGCTTGCATGGGAAAAAGTACCACGAATCAACAAACGGGATCAGAGTGAAGAGACACAATGAAGTACTCTTTGTATGCTATAAAGAAAGAAAAACAAGTCATTTGTAGGAAAATACAGTAATACCTCAGTTCACAAACACATCTACTCTCAAACAGTTTAGTTCATGAACAGAAGCATTTGGCAAAATTTTGCTTCCATTCATGAATGCCACATAGGGTGATGAACATGTCTGTGGTCATCTTCCCCACACGAGCATTAACATGGCCATCTTCCTCAGAATCCTGGAGCGAACTAAGTTTGTGAACCAAGACACAACTTTAGATGCACCTTGAGACCATACTATTAGGTAAAATAAATCAGACAAATGAGCTTAAAATTCCGTGGTTTCTCTTATATGAGAAACCCAACATATAAATAAAGAGCAAAATAAAAGATAATAGTAGGGAGATAGGTCTTTCTCAAAGTGCAAGGGGATCAAGAAATGGAAGGAGAGGCTGGGAGGGGAGTAAAGGAGCGAAAAAGGAATTAAGATGTGTTACATGCATGTACCAGTTCCCCAAGGAGTGTAAATATTATGTGCCCTACCGTACACAAATACTAATAAAAAAATCTGAAAAAGAATACGATAAGAGTTTCACTAGTGTATTTGTTTTCTGTTGCTGTATCAGATTACCACAACCTGAGTGGCTTTAAGCCACACCCCTTTGTCCGTTCTCTCCCCGTGCAGGCACCGTCCAGCTCTCGATCAGGCCTGTATCTTACCAGATCCCCACCCGGGAGGGACCTTCACGCTCTTCCAGGTGGTGAGCCGACTTCACTTCTCTGCTGCAGGGCTCAGGGTTTTGGGGTTTCTTGCTGAAAGTCACCCTGAGTGTACAGAAGCTACCTCCAGTTCTCAAACTCTGTCACCGCATGCTTCATGGCAGCTTGCTTCAGCAGCAGACAATCTTCAGTCTGCTGGGAAGAGTAAGTATTACATGAAACAATATAATTATGGGGTGACATCCTCTCTTCTTTACTATGTTCTTTTGGTGAGCAAGAGCAAGTAATAGGTGTCACCTCTATTCAGGGTGAGGAGATCACAAAATGTGTAAGATTCAAGAAGGAGGAACTTATTGGGGTCCCATTAGGATTTATTCACTACAGTTTGCCTGCTGGCTCCCAATGATTTATATCTTTCCCATATGCAAATGAATATTTTCATATATTGTTAGTGGAATTGTAAATCATTAAAACTCTCTGGAGTGAAATTTGGCTCTAGGTCTATTTTACATTTATTTCTGTTCAGATAAATTTATATTAAAGCAACCATTAGTGATAAATGCTAAAATTTAGTGATGATGGATGCTCTCTTACATAATAGCAAAATTAGAAAACCTCTATATAGGTTACAAGAATGTCTACTCATTGGATAAAAACCTTTGAAAATATCATAGAAGGTTTCATATATGTATAACCAACTGTGCAAAGTACATTAAGTGGAAAAAAACAGGTTGCTATGCTGAACTACAGTATATGATTTTCATAAAATCTATCTCACATACACACACAGGGATAGTAAAATGAGAAATATATATTCCGGTGTATTAGAAATAATTTATTTTCCTGTTTCTATTCTTCTTTTACATAGGTACAGTAACACCTCGGTTCACAAATGCTTCTATTCTTGAATAATTCAGTTCCAGAACAGAAGCGTTCAGCAAAATTTTGCTTCTGTTCATGAACTCTGCGTTGGGTTACCAACACGACCACAACCATCTTCCCCAGAATCATGGAACAAATTAAGTTCATGAACTGAGGAGCCACTTTGTATATTCTGATCTTTTAAAATGTATGCTTT
>QZML01002188.1:327997-339021 GCA_016801275.1 Hystrix brachyura
CATGAGGCCCCGAGTTCGATTCCCGGTACCAAAAAAAAAAAAATGTATGCTTTAACTGAAAGGATATTTAAAATTTTTAAGAATGGTTAAAAATGAATGCATTAATTCAATATAAATAATACTGAGACAGCGATAATTTCATCAAATAACAGATTGTAGCTAATAAGAGCTCTTACATCTAAGCAGTAAAAATTTCACTCCAGTTGTTGGAGTGAGTAAAATTTCATTTATGGTGCACTTTATCTTATTGTAAATGTTTGTGATTAAGTTATATTCCCCAGAGATCTATCTAATGTGAAATGGTGTAAGAAACATGCGTTAAATATATCCACAGCAATTTTTCTGTGGATTTGGCATCAAAATTCTAACTTTCCCTACTTCATATATTCAGTTGCTCATTTGCCGCCTTCTTCTCACTGAATTACATCTCTTTTCACTTTTTTCCAGTTCACCTTAATTATCTTAATGGCCCAGGAAATCCAGAGCCTGGACTTTGTTTATGAAATAAGATAACTCCTCTCCCTTTGGATTCTCTGTATTTAAAAACCTCATCTAACACATTCCTGAGTTTTCTCTTTTTTTTCTTGTTTCCATGTACCGAAACTCTTTGCTTTCACACCTCTTTCTTTGCAGACGGAGACTTGACATCGTGGCTGCTCACTGTGCTTAGCTGACTCTGGTGCATGTTTTAATTTTAGATACAGATGCAGCGTCTTGGTTGTCAGTTGTCCACAGCAATGCCATGCTAAGGATAGTAATAAGCATTCAAGTTATGGGCAAAATGTTGGCCTGGATTACTTTTTAAATAATTGTCAGTATGTTGTAGCTTAATTTTGAGTTGAGAGACACAGATATTTAAATAGGCTTTTTTGAGGTTCTCTTTTAAGTTTCTCTTTGCCTCATATAGTAGAAATTTGTAAATAACCCTAATTAATGCAGCAGAGAAGCGAGAAGACTCACAGGACAAAAGGCCAGTGTGTGGCTGAAGTCAGAAATGCCCTTCTTCATCATCTTCCTTAAATGCACATAGAATTCAAGGAGGTCTTCTCAAGACATGATATTTATGAGAAAGGAAAGGGCAAAAACACTGGAACATCATTTCTTTCTGAGGCCATCTGAAGAATCCTCCTTAGATACGTCACCGGTGACGGATGGAGTTGGTTTCACTTGATCCTGGGGTTTCTTCATTGATTTTCTTATTTGTGGTCCACATTCTGAAAGCAGGGGTTTGGCTTTTAGGGATCTATTGATAATAAAGCTTTTCCTTCTCTGGCAATATCATTCCAAACAGGCCTCCTAATACCTATTTATTTATTTTTGGGTTTTTGAGACAAGGTCTCACTATGTGGTTCAGGCTGGCCTCGAACTTGCAGCAGTCCTCCTGCCTCTGCCTCCCTTGTGCTGGGATTACAGGCATGTACCACCACGCCCAGCCACCAATTTATTTTATTAATTCTATCTCATTTCAATTCCCAAGTAGAGCTGAAGTTTGTGTGCATGCGTGAGTGTGTGTGTATTGTTTTCCTACAATAGAAGTGGAATGATATATTGGCTAGGCCCACCAGTATACTGCTCGAGTGTGAATCCTAGGTTGGAAATTTACAAACTGAGACCCTGAAAAAGTTAGTCTCTTTGTGCTTCGATGTCCTTTTTATAAACAAGGACATAGTGCCTATTTCAAAAGCTGCATGAGGGGTAAATGGATTAGTGTATGGATTAGTGTATGCGAAGCAGTTACTACGTGTGGGCATGCAGTAGGTTATGGGTTGTATCTAGATCTTCCTCCAAAGCCTCATGGTGTCATAGGTGGGGCTTTACAGAGGTGGCTAGATTTAGGGTATATGATACTGGGATTAAGAGTGTGTGGTACCTAAATTAGACCACTGACTGGTTTATCATAGTTCTGGGTGTGGATAATGGGAAGGCCCACCCTGGGTGTGGGTAGCACCAACCAATAAATTTATAGCCTGAAAGGAATAAAAGGGAAATGTAAGCTTGTTGCTTGCCACTACTTTTCACTGTGCTCTGCTTGCCATGCTGTGGACTGTTGCTCCTCTGCCATGTTGCCCTGCTATGGTGCCGGCCAACTACGGACTGAAATATTTCCTCATTTAATTTGTAAGTGTTGGGAATTTTGTTTCATCAATGAGAAAATAACTGAGACATAGTGACTATTCCAATAGTTGTTATTCTTTTTTTTTTTTTTTTTTTTTTTTTTGGTTTAAATTCCCTCAGGCCCTTGTGCTTGCAAGGCAAGCACTCTAATCACTGAGCTAAATCCCCAGCCAATAGTTGTTATTCTTATTTTATATCTATATTATAGTGAATATGTACTGTTGTATAATATCCAATGAATTTGACTGAATATTAAGCTTAGATGTTAGAGCTGGTTATATTACTTATGGCCCAATCTCCCTAAAATAGTTCTCTGTAATAGAAAAATGGCACGATATTTAGAGTTAGTAAAACATTTTCATATTTTCCTTGGTAAGTGTCAGGACATTAAAGTTAAAACACCAAAAAGTCCTTTGGAACAACAAACTACATGTATTAAACATAGAACATTTTAGGAAATACTTAGAATCCCCTTGGTGTACACAGCAAATAGAATGCTAATTAAATGCCAGTGGCCTTTCAAAGAGCCTGAGATGGTAAAATTTGGCTCCAATGGGCTGTTATTCTCCACTACTGCTTGTTTGTCCTCTTCCTTCTGACTATCACTGTGTCATCTGCATTTCCACAGGCGGGTGAGAATCAGAACTGCACACGAGTCTCTGCTTGTGTCCCCTGTTCTTCACTGTTCCCGAGAACTAGCAGGAAGGACCTTCCTGAAGATGGTGCAACTTGCATCCACACAGTCCGCTCCCTTCTCAATCAATCTTTATGTCTTAGACTTTGGCCTTTACTTCCCTCCGAACTCTGTCCCTCCATTAGTACCTACATGGGCTCAGGCCCACTGGGTTTTATTTTCTTGGCCAGGCTTCAACACTTGACTCTTCTCACTGCTGGCCTGCTGCTGGCCGATCCAGGGCTCCCTCATGGACATGGATCTAGGTGCCTGTTTAACTTCTGTCCTCAGCATTTCAAAATTATTAGTCAGGATCTGGAAAAGGGCCAAAAGAATATGAATATTTTAAGATTCCCTACCCCCTGCATCTGGAAGACAGATAATGACTCCCCCAGAGTCGTGCTTATCCATACCCCATATTAATTTAGTTATGATCCTAAGTTAATAGCTCATTCCTGGCCATTAAGTTTGGGAAAGTTTGAGTGGATCTGGAGACTTCTGGCACGCTGAGTTACCACAAAGTGGCTCTGGGACATTGGAGAGATGAGAGAATTGAAGGCTTGTGCCATGGAGTGCTAAAAGCTTAAAGCACACCCGAGTCTTCTCTCACATCAGTGGTTACTGCCATTTCCAATCCAATAGGATGGGTCCAAGACAGTTTGGATTAAGTGTCAGATAAGTGCTGTTTCCAGCCAATTTATCGTCATGCGAGTGTCCATTCCTGAAACCCACTCAGTCCCCAGGCATTTGTGCCTCCAGCTGCATCCCTATAAACACAAGTTCCTTGTTACTGCGGCCCAACAGCTAAACTCATCTGCAGGTACGCAGGGCCTCACGGAAGCCTCAGCCCTCCGCAGCCTTCATCTCTGTCTTTCTCTGCTCTCCAGTCTTCCCTCTCTGGGGAAAGGTAATCCTGATCTCAGTAACTCTTCCTTTCTAGGAATACCGTAACACTAGCTCGTCTGTGAATGGAATCAGGCCACCAGCAATGGCTCCTCTGTCAAGAGTTGGATTTTCAAGGCCTCATTTTGCCCAGCCGTTCTTCACCACTCTGCAGGCTTGCTCTTCCTGCTCTTCTTCTCGGCTCTTCCACAGATCGCTGGATCGACTATTTTCACCTCGCTGTAACTTCCTATGATCGCCTAACTATTCATCACTGTTTCCCTTCTTGGCAGCTATTTTTTTTTCCTTTCGCTTCTTTAGAAAAGTTCCCAAAAAAGCCACTCCTGTTTTGTATAAAAATAGCTCTCATTACAAGTCAAAAAGCCTTTTTCCTTTTAACTTTCACTTGAAGGATATTCCTGGTAAATTTAAAGAAATTATATTTTCTGATAATAAATACCTACCAATTAACAAAATTTTCCTCACATAATAGATATGTAGGTCCCACAGTTAGTGTCCACCTAGGCATACATTTCAAGCCCTGAGTCAGTTCTTTACATACTATTCATATTCCAAGAAGAATTAAAAATAGATTCAAAGAAGTTATTGCCTATAAATATACAGAATTATTTTTAGAAATCATATTTAAACTAGCAAAATATCTGCATGAGATGTAGAAAATAGTCTGAATATTCTCATGGCTAATGTGAAAATCTTTCTTTTGTTATGAAAGAAATAGAACTTTACTTGTATCTTCATAAGTGACATGCAAACCATTATACTGTATAATAAAAATGAAAATTAGATATAAAATTACTGACTCTGTATCAGTAAGTAAAAAAAGCCCTTTCTGTTTCTGGAAAAAAATTTGGACTGACAAAAAAATACACTTTATTATTACTTTAAACTGTTGATTACCATACATATAATATATTTGACATAGGAATTTAATCACAAAATATGCTGCTGTAGAACTTTATGATAAACACGATAAATGTTATAATTCTGATCTCATGTACCATTGAATGAACAGAATATATGAATATGAGAATTGGAGATTAATCAAATTAGAATAAATTAATGTATTTACCTTATGTATCATAGTTTAGAAAGCACTCTTCTGATTATATTTTAAAATACCCAGAATCATATAACTCACTGTACAAAAAAAACAAAAAAAACATAATCACATCCATGTATATTATTCGACATTATCTCTAAAATTAGAAGCATTGACAGTCACATTTTTCTTTGTAGAGTGATGAATGAAATTTACATGAACTTATTTTGCCACTTTTCCCATATGGGCATTTCCATATGAAATTCTAGCAAATCAGTGTAAATGTGGTAAAAAATAATGATGCGATTTTGTGAATTAGTTTAGGTTAAACAATTTATAATGACAATACATAGCACTTGTATGATATTTAAATTCTAAATCATGCTGAAAACATTTTGTTTTCCTTTCACTTATTTATCATTATGGCTTATATCGAGATGTCCCCCCAAAGCCTCTTGTGCCTGTAGGCGGGCTTTGGGGAGTCACTGGATTGTGGGTGTGTGGTACTGGATTAGTCCACTGGTTGGTTCAGCATAGTTCTGAGTACGGGTGACAGGTTGGCTGAAGAGGGAAGACTCAGCCTGGGTGTGGGTGGCACTAACTCATAGACTTCCACTGGGGGTGGAATAATAAGGGAAAGAAAAAGGAAGTCTTGCTGCTTCCTGCTCACCATACCATGAGCAAGCCTCCTTTGCTACAGCCCTCTGCTACGCTGCCCCGTCTTGGAGACAGCCAATGACAGAGACCTCTACAAACTGTGAGGCAAAATAAACCTTTAGTCCTTTAAATTGTGGGTTTCAGGTATTGTGTCTCAGTTACAAGAAAGTGACTAGGACATTCATCAAATATTAACTGAGCATCTACTCTGTGACGGGCAGTGGAATAGGTTCTGGAGATAGATCTGCAAAGAGGGGCAGAGGGCTCGCTTACAAAGAATGCAGAGTCTCATGTGGTCATTGTAGAAACTTGTTGGGCACAGAATAAAGTCCGTATTACAGATTAGGAACTCGGACCTGTGAGACATTACGTGACTGACAAAGGAACACATTTAATAAATCAGGAAACCAAGATTTGAGAGCCGCTCTGTACATTCTTATTTTTTTATCCAACAAAGCACTTGGCAGTGGCTATAGGAGGATGGGTGGTGAGGTTGAGGAGAACTACAGGTGGGGGACCGATAGGTTGTGCCCGTCGGCGCCTCACGGGGCAGGGAGATGGGGAATGCTGGGCGAGCCCGTCCTGCAGTGGCTCAGGGGCTGATGCTGCTTCCCTTCACTGCTGGGGGACCACTGTTGCTTTTAGGTCACTGAGAGCCTCAAACAGACTGTGCTAGGTACCTTTCGAGTCCTTTTTCCTGTTACCTTTTCTCATCATGATTCAGTCAAAGGAAGATGACACGCTGGGACCTTTATTTAGTGTTACTTGATAAGAAGATCATTCTAGTCATCTTATTTTTTAAATAGCTTTTATTCTGCTGTAATTTCTTGATCAAATTTCCTTACAGATGTAAATTCCTTTTGGCATACGTTCTCTGAATAAGTAATTGTTGATTTTAACATGGTGTAGTTTTGAAGGCATCCGTGCACATGTGTTTTGTGGCTGGATTTTAGGGACCAAGAGTTGAATGAGTACCAGAATAGCTCGAGAGACACTTGGCAAGTCCGCCTTCTCTGTGAGGAGGTAAATCTTTCTACCAAGATTTAGGAGGCATGGAAAAAATTGCTTTAAACTCTATGGCATTCTCAGCTTTTAAACTATCAAATTCCAAAGTAAAAATGAAATCCTTTCAAATTTTCACAGCTGGCCTCTCTTTCTTGGTGACAGATTGCACTGCCACAGTGGTGGAGAAGTTCAGACTGGGACAGATGTGTTCTAGACTTGGAAAAATCAAGGAGTGTTATGCTGTATTTTGTCCCCTAGAAAAGGCACGTTCCTGGACAAAGGCAATAACGAAATAGAAGAGAAGACGCCTTACGAATCTGATTGCCAGGAAACCTGCTACGCACTTCTCCAAAATTATAATGAGAGAGTAAGTGTTCTTTTCTGGAACATCAAGGCATAAAAATACAGTCAGTCCAGATGTTTTTCAATTTACGTAAAAACAGAATATTTTAGATTACTATTTCCTAATCAATAACAGTAGACAAGTTGTGGCGAAAACATTCAAAAAGTTGTGGGAAATAGAGTAAAATAAATAATCATAGTATTTCTAAAATAGCTAATCTCTTTTTTAAATGTAAATCCTATCCCTTTCAATACCACCCATCTGCCCTGCCAAAAAAAGTTCAGACTATCTCAAAAAGAATGACACAATCCTTGAAACGAAATGGATTTTTAATTTAATTTCCAATAGAATAAGCTACAGAGAACATTCGGAGGTAGGAAAGGGCAGTGTCCTGTTTATGTTTGTAACTCGAGTATGATGAATAATCATAGTGTACACAACCACTACAAATTCCAAATCTTGGAAACAGTGTATATGTCTATCAACAAATGACTAGATAAAGAAAACGTAGTATTTGTACACAATGGAGTACTACTAGCTCATGAAGAAGGATGAATTTGAGTCATTTGTGAGAAAATGGATGCACCTTGAGACCATAATGTTAAGTGAAATAACACAAACACACAACCTTAAGTACTGCATGGTTTCTCTCATATGAAATACTTAACATATACATAAAGTATGATAAAAGATAGTAGGGAAAAAAAGAGAGAGAAAAAAGATATTGTAATCCAACATAAACAACACATCTAAAAGTGCTCTCTGATTTAGCACAATCGTCTTACATTTTTATATGTTCTGTAGCCTATTGGTTTGGTTTTCAATCTGTATATATGATTACCAACTTTATAAGGTCTAGATAAATACATGAATCTGATGCTGGAAAAATAAAAGGGGGTGGCGGGAAGGGGAGAAAAAGAATCGAAATGTGGTATGTACATGTACCAATTCCCTACAGTGAATGTAACCATATATTGAAAACATGTTCTAATAAAAGTCAAAAAAACAAAAAATAATAATCAGGACATATGACAAAGAATAAAAAGCCAATCAATTATTGAATAAAGCAGGAAGAGTTGAAGAAAGATGGATTTTTGAAATTACCAAAGGTCAACTATGCTTGCTTCAATATCAGGACTATAACACATTTTTCATGTTTTACCTAGTTGTTACTTTGTAGGCAGATGACACCACTTTTGGTAAGGTAAGATCCAGAAACTGGAAGGCAGAATACAGGAAGCAAATGAGCTCATAGGAACAGATGCTGTTTGGAGGACTTTACCCTGTGATCGGACCTATTTCTAATGTATTCCCTATGTTTTTATACCTCTGCAAGTATATTAATGTATTTAATTTAATTTTTACCTTTTTTGGGGGGGTTGCTTGTTTCTTTTTAAAATTTTTATTTTTATTAGTACATGCTTGCAGTACATAACGATTACATTCACTGTGGGAGACTGGTACATATACATAACACATCTTAATTCTTTCAGATTCCCCTTCCCTCAACCCCCATATCTTAGGGACCTTTATTCTAAAGTGACTTGTCCAAGACACACAGTATATAGATGAAAAAACAAGTTCTTACATCCAAAGCTGTCTACTTCCAAGTTCGTGCCCTTAATCAGTGCATTAGCACCTATCCATAGGAAGACAAATATATAGCAAATAAATATAGATTCTTTTCTTACTGATAATAGGTTACATTTTACCATAGTCTCTTACAACACTTTTTTCAATCTGTTTTGGATCTTTAATCTTCAAATTTAGAAACTAATCCTGTTCTAATTTGTTTTGACCACCAACAAATACACACAGCATCAAAACTAACTATAATTGCAATTGCGAGGTCCTTCTCACTCTTGCTATTGATCGTATAATCCTGAGTCAATCTGAATCGTCTATTTGTTTCATTATGAAATTGGTTAAGTAGGGAATCTAAATGGCCTCTCTTTAAAATCAGCTAAAAGTTTTGTGAGTTTCATGTTGAGTGCTTAAAAATCAGTAATTTGGAGCTGACTCCTCTCACATCTTCTGCTTTTGATAAAAGCAGTCTTTATTCAGAGTTAGGACTTTTATTCCCTTTAATTCCATTCTCTTATCTTTAATCCATGGCTCTCTATTTACTCAAAACCTTGTTTTCTTTCCAAGCTAAGTCAAGATATAAACTTTGAAAAACATTTTAGAGGACAATTACAAGTTTATCTACACTGTTTCATAACTGAGATCTATTTTCGCAGTTCTAAAATTAAGCTCTTTTTAGGCAAAGGCGCAATATTTGCCTTAGAGATTCTGTTTGTTACTTAGGAGTAATCTGTGTGTGGTAAAATTTACCCGTTTTTAGTACCCAGTTTTATGGGTTTTGACAAATGCTCACAGTTGTGAAAGGACCACAGTGTAGATTCAGAAAAGTGGGACCACCCAGACGTTACCTGTGCCCCTCCTTAGGTGACGACGGAACACAGCCCAGCGCGGGGACCCTGCTGGGTCACTCCACTTTTGTCGTGTGCACAAATGAGTACAGATTCTTGCATTTAACTTAATGCAGCTGGTGTCCTTCCATGTTGTGTCAATGCGTCAGGAAGTGGATATTTCCACATATCTGCACAGTGAGGGCTTTCTGAGTAAGCTTTACTGAAACCTGCAGTAGAGAGCAAAGTTTTATTTTGGTTCCCAGTTGGAGGTTGGAGGGTTTCAGACTTGGAGCCCTTTAGCCCCATTCAAAGGGTAACACAATTTAACAACCCCTGTAGCCGAGTGGTGGCTTTCCGGAGTAGAAATCTTCCTCTTTCTTCACAGATAGAGCTTATTTATTGTTCAAAGAACAATAAGGACTGGAGCAATGAAGTTAGTGTTTTAAATACTAAAGGATTTTAAGAAATCAGAAAGCAACTGTTTATTTTTCTCTCTCAGGAAGGGTGGTGGTATTCAAACTCCCAGATTCCTACTCTCAGATTCCTCTTGAGGCATAAGGAGCCCCCTTTTCTGTACAAGCAGAGTCTCCAAGAGAAATAAGAAATGGAAGGAAAAAATGGAAACAAAGCTTTTGTAAATGGGGAGAGAGAAGGGGGTGAGGGGAGGGGAGGGGAATGGGAAAAAAAGAAGCAACAAGATATATCATGTACAGGCACAAATCCCCTATGAGGAAAGTTATCACTATGTACGTCTAAAATGTACCATTAAAATAAAATAAATTAAAAAAAAAGAAGCGTTCCTCTGTCCTTCATCACAGGACCCCAGAGAGAGGGAAGTTGTGGGAAGTGGAAAGCACACAGTTACTGTCATAATTATTTGTTATATATTCTTAATCTGGAAATCCTACATGTGCCTTTAGCATAATGTAAATACAGACATTAAAACTATATCAACCAGTGCAAATAATCTTTTAAGAAACCGATGATCACACCAAAGTCCAATTTATGATAACCAATTATATTAATATTTTACTAATATTTATGTCAATATCTTTAGGGTCAGCAGTAACATATTTTAATTGTTGTGATCATTTATAGTTAATACAATGGTGCCTCAGTTCATGAACTTAATTTGTTTTACCATTTTGGGGAAGATGGCTGTGTTTGTGTTTGTGTGAGGAAGGTGGCCACAGTTGTGTTTGTTACCCAATGTGGATTTCATGAACAGAAGAAAAATTTGTTGAATGCTTCTGTTTGAAATCTGAATTGGTGCTAACAGAAGTGTTCATGAACCAAGGTATACTGTATAATTAGTGATATCATTTTGATTAAAATCTGTCATCTTACTACATGTTTACTATTAGGAATTTCTGTCATTTTTTCTTGTCTTTTTTAAGGTAATAAGTTAATGTTTATTATTCAATTTTATCATCATTGTTTTAGTTTTTCAGGATATAAATATCTACCATCAGTAAGTAGATAAAGTCTACTTTCAAACAATAGTATATCTTTTTATGTATAGTGTAAGGACCTTAAAACTATATACTCCCTATTTATTCTTCATATCTTTTATCTTTTTATTTTAATTTTGTATATGCTATCAACACATAATACATTGGTGCTGTTTTGGGCTTAGATCGTTTTTAAAAACAAAATACGAATAACTACATTTACATTTTATGTCAATTCAACACTGTATATTTATTTTTAGAAGTATAGGTTTTAATTTGGTATCATATGCATTCTAAGAGAATGGACTCTTTTTTTTTTATTTTAAACCAAGAACATGTATTGGTACATTCTACATACAATGGTCACATTCATTACATTAATTCTGTACCTATACATGATGTATCTTGGTTCTCCCCCCTCTCC
>QZML01002194.1:8074-23286 GCA_016801275.1 Hystrix brachyura
AAAAGACCCAAAATTCAACACCCAGGAACAAAAAAAAAAAAAAAAAAAAAGACAAATTACAAATACAAAATGTAATGTGCAGGTGAATATTTGTTTAGGATGAAAAAGAAATCACAACAAAATATAGATTTTAAAAGACCAATATAAATATCATTAAAGGTAGAAAACTGTTAAACCCCTATCAAAATCATTAAACTCATATAAATGCATTTTCCTACTTTTTGGGACTTATTCTCTTTGTTCACTCAATCATATTATTCAATATAATTACAATTTAAAACAAAAATATTTTAATCTTGAATATCATATGATTGTTCAGGATTTGTATTTATTGTTTATGACCAGATGCATAAGATACAACTTCCCATACTGAATCATTTTTAGTATTGCTATGGTTTTGTGTTTTATGATCAAATGACATTTAATATATTTTATTTTTGCATAATCTATACCAAAAAAGAAAAAAAATATGTTGCACTGGTAATTACTATATACTTTGAATTTTTCTGTATATTCCTAAATGCAGAGAAATTCCATTTTGACTGAAACAAATAGTCCTTGAACAATTTTAGATATCTGATGATTGGAACAATGTTTTATGTTACTTTTTAACTGTACATCTTGACCATTCCTCTATAGTCTCAGTACTGGATACCGTAGAATATTTTGGTATTGCTATATGACCTCCTTCATGTCTTGATACAGGATGAGTTAGGTACTGTTCAAGATAAGGGTATTCCTGGAAGCCATTCCTACAGAGAACACACATACAGCTCATAATAACTATACTGTGTGACTCATTTACATTGATACGGAGTAGACAGAGACAGCAGACTCATCAGATTGTGTATAAGTGTCTTGTGCATGTTTACAAAATATATGATCATCTACTTGTGAAGGTCCAGGACTCTCAATCTTTATTGTTATATTAGTAAGGATTTTCTGGAGAAGTAGGGAAATGAGGGGGAGGAGATGAGAGGAAGAGGGAGAGAGAGTGCTTGATTTAAAGGAATTGCTTGATTGTGAGGCTGGCAAGTTCAACATCTATAAGGTAGCCTTATTTGGAAATTAGACAATCAGAGATTAAATATTTTCCATACCCAAATAATGACTAAGGCAAATTAACTTTACTAGTAATGGAATAAATATAGGCATTACTAAGAAGCCAGTTTTTGTTTTTCTAATTTACAAGATGTCCTTTAAAGTAGGACCAAACTAGTGAGGAAAGTAGAAGCGAGACTCATTCAGTTAGTAGACGAATTATCAATTGTAAGGTTTTTGGAAAATAATTTGGGAATTTGAACACAATGTTTAAAAATGTCTTATCTATATGGCCTATGATTTCACTTCTATAATCAAGCTTATTAAAATAGTCTGAAATTCCATTATGTAACATTAAAATATGGCTTATAGAACTTTTAATGCAAGGAAATATTTGCATTCTGAATTTTAATTTCACAAGAAATAATAGCTCATTGTATGTAGAATATTATATGTACTCTCTATAAAGACATGTTTAAAGCTAGAAGTGATTATATTACAATCATAAATTCTATAGTTGGTGATCAGTAAGACAGTTGGGTGACATTACATCTGTATTTTCTGTTGTTAGGTCTCTAAAAATAAAGAGATTATGAGATTGTGAATTTTTATGAATAAACAAAAAAGCAATCGAAAAAATTAAATTATCAAAAACAATTTGACATTCTCTTCCTTATCTGTGTGGTACCTTAGTAGTAAAGATAACTGGCTTGAGTTTATTATACAGTTGAAAATTTTCTTTTGCTCAGATTTTGAAAACCTATTTGATGATTTTTTTCTGGTATTAATATGTTTCAAATAAGTGGTTATAAATCATCATCTATTTGCTTTCAGAAAGAACCCACTGATTTTTCTCCCAGCAAGGTGGAATGATAAATTCAGGTTTTGACAGTTTGATGGCAAATACATTTACTCAGAAAAAGTTTATCATTCAGCTGTGATTTGTACAAGCTGCTCTGCTACTTGTCAGTTTAAATTAGATACTGTATTATTTTTAAGTTTTCACAGCTCAGGGCATTGAACCCAGGGCCTTACACATGCTAGGAAAGTGCTGTACTACTAGACTGCACCCCCAGCCACAACCGGGTATTTTTAAAGAACTTCTATATTCGAAAGTCTTCTGAGTGTCACCACATGGAACAGTATATTTGAAATAAAACATCTGGACATTGAATGTTCCTGTGAACTTAACCTACATGGTACTGACAAAAAAACTTTCTGCTTTTTCCCCATCGAGTTGACCTTTTTTCTGTACTAAGGATTGAACTCAGAGTTTTTTCACTGAACTATATCCGTGGTCCTTTTTTATGTTTTTATTTTGAGACAGGGACTTGCTTAAAATGTAAAATTGTAGTGCTTCTGCCTCACCCTCCTAGAGTGCTGGGATTAGAGGTGTGTACCACCAAGTCTGGCCTGAATTGGAAAGGGGATCTAGGGATACAGGGTGATAGGAGAATGGGGAGGTCAAGGGGAGATAAAAACTATTGAGATGCAATATGTGTATGTACCAGTTTCCCAAGATGAATGTAATTATTACATATCAAACATATACTAATTTTAAAATAATCTTAAATGAAAGAGCGATTCCTGTGTTGATATCTTGTAACAATTATTGGTAAAGTGCATACACACAGACACATATATAGATTAGTGAAGAACACATTTTATTCATTGCGGCTCTGCTTATCTGATGTTGTAAGACTCTTTGGTATTCATCCAACTTCACCTATTTAATCTTTTTTTCGTTTTTAGACTAACAAACATTTATCTGCTTCTTTAAATGAGTTCCTTTAAAAACCATTGCTGATAGCTAGTTTTCATCAATGAAATTCTTTGTCTTCTTTATCAGTTTTCTCCTAAAAGGCACTTGCAGTTCCGATTACATTTGGCTCCTCTAGAAAATGCAATATTAAGGGAAATTTAAAAATTCTTAAGGGAATTTCGGAGTGTGAAGCAATTTATTATGAACTTCATCCATGATAGACATGGATTGCGAATAATATACCTTTATAAAAACTCTAATTTCTTGTAAACATTATAGAAGAGTGAGTATCATCCCATTTCTCCACTTGACGCCATCTGTCACTGTCATTTCTGGGTGAGTTCTGTATCCACATTTCTTTGCAGTGGGTGGGTGTGTTGTAGTCTATTTCCCTATGCTACTGGTTTTAGAATTGACGGTGCAACTCATTTTGACTAGTGGGATGCATTAAAGGGCATCACAAGTTTCTGCTGGCCCTGCATCTCTCGCCATGATGAGAAGACTGTTCTCCAGTGAGTCTGGTGGTCCTGGGACAGTGAGACAGGCATGCAGCAGAGACGCCCGGCCAGCCCAGCCAGGGCCACCTGGAGCAAAGCCAGCTCCGCTGACTGGAGGCTTCGTGGGAATAATTCTTTTTTTTTTTTTTTTTCAGTTCTTAGCTCACAAGTTTATTATGAAAAACACTGCAGTGTTCTTGTGCAGGAAGGGAGAAAACGTTTCTGTTCAGAACAGCTCACCAGGTTCTGACAATAACAAAGAAAAACAGGTCTGAGATCTGAGAAGGGAATAAAATGAGTGCAGACAAATCATACAATTAAATTAAACAGTATCCCTGAAAATAAACAAAACGATTTCAAAACTCACAAGTAGAAGAGAGACTTGGTACTTATTTTTAAAAATGTTCATTAAGTGCCAATGGTTGTTTGCTGCTATCCTTATCTATAGTCATGCTGAGTAAAGCTATAGCTAAATGGAAATTAAATTGTATTCATGAGGTGTTAATGTTTACATCTTATTATCTGCAGTGTCTCAGAGAAAGCAAAAAGTAACTACAAATAGCGCTATGCCAGAAACTGGTTTCTTGACCAACAGTGTCGCTTCAGCATGCAGTGAACTGGTTCATTTTAAAGTGGTCTCGGCTGTTGATGACAAGAGGCTTTGTATTTTTATATGGTGTATCTTTTGGTCCGTGTGAAAACAAGTTTTTTGAATGTTAACTATTTTCTGACACCAGAGTTACTGTTGCTCTTCCCATTTCCATTAAGTCAATAAATGGTTCATGGCAATACTGTACAAGTTTAAAATTTCATTACAGGAAGTAGTCTGGGGTGCGATGAGTGACATGTGGCTCGCCTCTAGGAGGTGCTGGATCAAACTGCAAGAAAGAATATTTTAGAGTCTCATGAAGTTCCATGATTGCAGCTTGGTTACCACAACGATAACAATCGTTTGGAGCACTGAAAGTTGTTACTACATTCCAGTCATGGCACCAGTTATATCCCTCCATCACCAGCTGGTGAGCTCTAGACACCAACGTGAGGCCATTGGCATGATTCAATATCTCAGAAATATCTTGGTCAAAGGTGTAACCAGCCCCCTGAGGAGATGCACCCCGACCACCACAGTCATCCGGATCTGACCACAGCAGGTCACACATGGGACCCTCATGGGGAGCTTCTCCTAGGCCCTCAAGTGCTCTGGTGTGATCCAGTGTATCTATGGAAGGAGAGAAGCCACCATGTAGACAGAAGAGCTGCCCATCCACCGAGGCAGTGAGAGGAAGATAAAAAGATCTGTAAATTATTTCCAAACATTTGCATTTCCATATTTTCTTAAACACTCATCATAGAAACCATAAACTTGGGTGATCTGTCTGCTCTCATGATTCCCTTGAATAGTGATGCATTGAATAGTAATGAATCAATAGTGATTCCCTTGAATAGTAATGAACCTTAAGAGCTATAAGCAGTGTAACTGCTTCACCTGAATAGTATCGTTGCTCAACATACTCTTCCATAAACAAGTACTTTGTGTCTGGTGATTTGCCACCAATTCTAAACAATTCCATGAGATCATGAAATCGGCCAAGCGCATCTCCGCAGACAGTAGCTGGACATCGAACCTCCTGCACGTTGGATTCTTCTGTCAGGATTTCTTTAGCTTTCTCGCAGAGGCTCTTAACCTGAGATTTGGACAGCTGCTTGCACTCATTCAGCTGCTCGATCCACTGGTCCAGCTCGCTGGTAAACACCTTCTTGTCCATGATGCCACCCGCCCGAACCTGCTGCCTCTCTGCCCCGCCCCCGCGCAGCCCTCCGCACAGGGGCCAAACGCACGTGCCGCCACCGGTCCCTGGGGCGCTTCTGTGTTCCCCGCTGGCTGCTAGGCGCTAACGCCCGCTGTGCAGTGCTCGGCCTCTGGCCCTGTGCCTCCTCCACTCGCCCTAGCTCCGGAGCTCAACCCTGTAATTGGGAATAATTGTTATTTTAAGCCACTGAATTTAGTTTTTTCTTTTAATATAGCATTATTATGACAATACCTAAGTAAAATACCCATGAATACAATTGCTGATAAGTTACACTGAAGAAATTTCTATAGTGTCCGGTGTGTGTAACAGCTGTAAATGATAGCTTTCATAAATTAGAAAACTACATTTTAGGAGGGAAGAGACCTAAGTTCTGGTCTTTTCTTGGTTAACAAAGGAGGTGACTTTTGACAAGCCCTTTAATCTCTTGATGCTTCAGTTGCTTCATTTATAAAAGCAAGAAACATATTTTGATAAACTTAAGAATGGGGCTTATTTTTGATATGTAGACCCATATTTTATGACTAAAATGTGTATTTTATGAACTAAAACAATATCAGTTATTTAAGGACATCAGATTCCAATTTTATCACTTTGTGTAGTTGCATAACAAAATTAGAGTCTTTTAGAACTGCAGGAGTCCTCAGGCAGGAATTGGGAGATTTGAGGGGATAATATATGATAGGACCAATGACACACACAGGCCCAAGATTTGGGAAGCCAGGATGAACAGAAGTACTTTGACGTCTTCAATAAGATCCAAGATTAGAACTGGAAGGAGACACAATTTTCTTAATTTTGAGTTTGATCCTATTCTCCACTGATACAGGTCTTCGTTCCTTCTCTGTCATCTAGAAGTGTATGTGTGTCTCTTGCTTATAAGTACATTGCAGCATCAGTGGACTTTTGTAAATGTTACCTGGTTCAGATTTGTTTGTTTTTGCCATCTTTTTGGTTGGGGTTAATAAGAAATGGTCAGATATGTATATATTTAGGTAAAGTACACTTTACTATTTCTCCAACTTCCTTCACTTCTTGTTCCAAAGATCAAGTTGGGAGGCTAGTAACTAAAGGACAAGACTTACCACCCTCCCTGGATAGAAGTGCACTTACAAATATTTTTATCATTTGTATTTATTCACCCTCCATTACATTTTATAGAAGATTTGAAGGAAGAAATTGCCACACAGCAAGGGAGACTGGGGAATACATGCTTTTAGCTGGTGGCAAACTGCCCAGATTAAAAATGGGCAGAAAGGGAGATTGGGAATTGGGAAGCAATTAACCATCTCTGCTACAATGATAAATCTCTGTGTTTTGCTTCTGAATTTATGGCACTATAAAATACTTGGATTTTACTGACCTAAATTTCTATTAATTCAACATGTTTCTTCTTGTGAATTGTAGCAATATATATGGCCACATCCCCTAAGGTCCTATATACTTGTTCAGCATAGGTATTTATTGCCAAGTTAGACAATTTAAGAGGATCAAAATACATTTATTTGTATTTAGGATTTTGAAACTATTAGGATTAAAGAAATCTACAGCACATCACAAGCATTCAGTTGTGTGTTTTTGAGATCATTTGCATACTGCTAAGAACAAACCTAGAGTACCTGTGGTCATTTAACAAATAGACATGAAATGCTAGAGGTGAATGGTGTAATGCAGGCAGAGCATGAGCCAATGAACTGTTGATTTTCTGAACTGTAGAATATTTTTCTAGTTGGGCCCACCACAGACAATTTTCAAGAACTGTTCTTTTAACTCTAATTGCACAGATTTCTGCAAGAGAATCCTAGAATGTCTCACCTATTACACATTCCCTGGATTAGTCCTGTGAAGTTAATGGCTTGGGACAGAAATGTCAAATTACAATAAGCTGCAGGGAATTCTCAACACAGGAAAGAGGTTTGAAATGATTTTATGACACCATGAAGCACAGCCTTAGGAAAAAGAGCTGGTATAGGGAATGCTGAAAATCCACCACAGACTGGATTTCGTGGTTGCTGTGAACATATGCAGACAGGATGAGTCCTGCTGATAGAAATATGACTCCCGTTCTAGTGCAGTACAGTTCCCCCAAATGGTGGTAGTAAATAAAACCCTACCCTCTCACATTAGTAAGAATCCTCTTACATACATCATTTCTGGTTATGGATTGTTATTTATAGATCTTCAATAACAGAACCGAGTCTCCCAGAGATTAAGTGCCTTTGCCAGGAGCATATAAACACCAACCAGCATTTGAAGATATCTTGCAAAAAAAGAAAGCCCACCTGTACCCAGAACACCTGCTGGAAACACCTTGCCCCAGAGAGGCGCCATCTCTTGCAGAATTTGGGTTTACCTTCCTCCATGTCTCTGACTCTGTGTCCCAGTTTTTTGTACTCTCAGCTATTTCTGGTTTTCCACACTGAATTTCCATGAGGGGACCCATTGTTCCTCAGCACCGTGGTGCTACACTTTCTCTCATTTTGTTCCAGTTCAATCTCAGCCCATATTGGACCTTCTGGACACCAAAGTTGATGTTCTTTTTTAACTTACTGTGGCACTTTTCTGAGTTATCAGTGTGACTGACACTACTATTTGAAACAAAAGTGTGATTTTAAGCGGATTTTTAAGTCACAGATAAGTGCAAACAATTATGAATTCGTATGTCATTTAAATTGAATGTCATGCCATTAGATAATCAGTCCTACAGTATGTCTTTTTCTTCCTCAGAGTAGTATTTTAATCTTTTTTAAAATCAAGTTGTGATTGGAGCCAAAACTGCATGTATTTAACCATTCATGTAGGTACTGATTACAATTTTGTCTTGTTTTTGTCACTTTCTAAAATTTTCATTCAATTTTGAAGTTGCGTTTTCTTCCATAATACATATGTGTAAAAATTAATTCTATAAATTTCCTATTGTTGAATATTTAGATTGTTTCCTTCTTTTGTACCTGTAAAATATTATACTGGTTTATCTATAGAAAAAATTCCTAGGGCTGGAATTGCTGGTTCAGAGAGTATATGCACTTATATTTTTATGGGGATGCATTTGATTTTTTTATTTGTTTATATGGGATATAATATATAAATGTGAATAGGAAAACCAATTCTCCCTTCAATAGGCAAGCACTGTACCCAGACTCTCATATCTTTACAAAGATAGTCAATGTAAATACGAATGTGTACATAGTTAGGAAACTCCTCTTTTTGGGAAAATTTCTGTTTTCTTCTGTACTGCACTTAAGACAGTCCAAAGACTCTTGCCAAGCAAGATATTGTTTGAGGGACAGATAGTCAGGTTATTATGTCACCATTCATGGTTGGAGCAGACTTCTATACTGGTTCATCATTCAGTATGTGCCATACATCATAATTACTGCAGACCCTCTTAAAGAGATGTGTTTCTACTGGTTTTCACTATGCCTGTCTATTCACTTGGAGGGAAGGATGTCCATGGATTGATAGTATTCTTATTCATAAGTTTTTAATGCATGATCCAATCTGGACTGATTTTTCATTTGAACAAAAACTATACTATATAACAAAGTCTACTTTTTCATAAGAGAATTAAAGCTAAACACTTCCTTACATATCTAGGAACTACATTTCATATCTTCTCTTCTGGAATTGTATCCATGTTCCTAAGTTATTATGATGGTATGAATAGAAGTGATGTGTGCAGAGTTTGACTTCAACTGCTACTCTGAATTGCTTACTTTGTCTGATCATCCATTTCTCACAACCTAGAACATAGTAGTGTCCTCACACTTTGAGTATATAGAGAAGTACAGAAGAAACTTGGGTATCTGAATGATGTTGTATAGCACAAATGTTCCAGCAACTTGGATTGTTCAAGTTAGAGGTGTTACTTAACACAGTAGCGATTTTTGTTTTGGAGACCAGTTTGTTACTGTGCTTATCCTGTGTCCAAACTTGGCACATCTTCATGCCTAGGTCCTAGGAACGACCTGGGATTCCTTTGTTCTCTGCTGTGGACTGTGGAGACTTCTTTCTTGGTCTACTTCCACATTTTGGTGCAGTACAAAACAGATAATTTCATTGGTTTTGTGCATGTTAGAAAACCTCCTGTTTTGACCTTTCTACTGGCTGGGTAGTTTGAGTAGGCATGGAATTCTAATTGGAAAATAATTTTCCTTCAGAATTTTGAAGCTACTGCTCCATTTGGTTTGTTATCCTAGAAAATGTTTGATTTATGAGTTTTTTCCCCTCTCAATGGTTCTAGGCTCTTCTCCTTTACATTGTGGTTCTGAATTTTTTCAAGTTTTTCAAATTTTTCATATTTTAGCATGGATCTCTTTTCACCTATTATGTTTGGTCCTCAGTGAGCCCTTTCAATATGGGTCTCTAGTTCTGGGAAATTTCCTTGAATTATTTGGTGCCTTATTTTCTCCTGTTTTCTCAGTTTTTTTCTTTCCTGAATTGCTATTTTTTGGATGTTAGACCTCCTGGGTTGCTCCTGAAATTTTCTTAACTTTTCCTTTCTTCTTATTATCTCTTTGTCTTTTTCCTGTGTTTTGTGTGACGCTTTCTGAAATTAAATTTCAACCCATCTGTTGAAATTTTTCATTTCTGTCATGTTTTTTAATTTTCAAGAATGATGTCTTTTGTTTTGTGAATATTCTTTTCTTGTTGTTTCCTGACCCGATTAGGGATGCCATGTCTTCTTCCATTTGTGAGAGAGATGAAAAACATTGATTTTACCAGCTTTCTTCTCTACGCAGAATCTCTATCCCCCAAATGGCTTTTTTCTTTGTTATTTGTTTCGCTTGCTATCTTTCTTCAGTTGACGGTGGGATTCAGTTGACGGTGGGATTCAGTGGTGGGATTGTGTGCTCTGAGCATGAGAGAGATGCAGGTGACTGAGTTTCACAGTTGAGCAGTCTAAACAGACCGTTAGCTGCCAGATTCCCAAAGCCGGGATCTCTGCGTATTTCCTCTGGGCTGATTAGATATTCCAGGGAGGGGTCTCCTGCCCCCGGCATCAAGGGTAGAGATTTGGCTGTCAGACTTCTGGGCAGAGAGTTGGGGGAAGGCCATTTAGCAATCACCATACCCTAATGCCATGTTTTTGGTAAGTTTCTCAGGCTCACAATTATGCTCAACGCCCTGAGTCCAGAGGTCTTCCATTTTAAACTTTCCTGGAGAATGATTTTTCATATTTCTGTTGGCCTTGGTGGCATCAGTCATTATATGGAGTGAAACTTAGGAGAGAGTTTAAATTATTGTCAAGAAACTTTTACCATATTCTCTTTAGTTGATTCTCTTACCCATCCACTGTCCCCTTCACTTTCATTTCCAGAAATATCAAAAAAAGTCTCCCGGGGGTTCTTTCTAAATAAAGTAGTTTCAAGCATTTCTTCATTATAAACTCAGGAATTAGGCTGTATTAAATCTGCTTCATGAGTGGACTTTCATGTATCTGTTTCTTAGTGTCAAAAAATTAGTAGTTCAAAAAAAAAATTAGTAGTTCTCCCGTCTTTGAGACTGTGTGTGTATGTGTGTGTGTGTGTGTGGGGGGGGGGTCTTATTTGGTTCTCCTTTTCTCCTTCAGGAAAGAGAGAAGTTAGGTATGTGTATCCAATCTGTCATTTTAACCTGAAACCCTAACGGTCAATTTTATTAGTCTTTTATTTTTCTCTTACACTAGCGGAGATGGTTTAAAATATTTTACATTTCCTTGAATGTAGTCTTCTATGAAGCAGAAAATGGAATTTTATTAGCTGATGGAGAGGATTAAAATAGTTATATTCTCTGATTCAGAGAATTAATATATGATCAGAAGAATTATATAAACAAGGATATTAAAGTCTTCAATGAATTGTCAATCAGTGTGAGAGTCTATTGTTTAATATACTATCTATTTAAAAGAACAACTTGTGCCAAACATATACTTCAGATATTTAAAAAAAAAATCTAAAAATGTGGCAGGAAACTGGTGAAATACAGAAACACATTTACAAGACAATGTAAAAGAAGTTAATCGGATGAATCACAACTCAGAAAATGGTTTTGTTTGCAGGCAATAGTACTTCTATAGATTACAAAATTATAATAAGTTCTAAATGTTTTGGGACTTCTTCCTTTGTTCACTACTGATGGGCATTCTAGAAGAAATCTTCTAGTGTACACCTAGAGAAAAAGCACCTGAACCATCTCTTCTAAATTTGGCACCTGCAGGAGTATTAGGCCCGTTGTGCGCCTCTTATTTAATTCCATGTCAAGTTCAGTGACTCCCTGGTTGATGGAAATCAACTTTCCACATCCCCTTTGCAGCTTTCAGATGGAAGGTTTCCAGGGGCATTCAGAATGGTCTGACTTTCTGAAACCCATTAAAAAGCCCGAGAGGTAAAGAGGCTGTAGTAGTTATCTCACAGGTCCAGTATAATCGGCTGTTCAACTACTCATCACTTCCGACAGCAGCTTTACCCTGCTGCCTGCTTGTTTCTGAGATGCTTCTCTGGGGATCGATCACGCTGCCAGGGAAGGGGGAGCTTGAATGAGCTAGATTCTAGTTTACAAGCCAGCATCCCGCACAGGGCGCGATCATGTCTAACAGAGAAGCTGGTGAGGCTTCTGAGATCTGCAGGGTTTGGCTGTCGGCATACTTGGAGAGGACTCTGGGAGTACTTGTCCACACAGGGAGACCCACCAGGAGATCCGTTTAGTTTCAGTCCAGGATTGTGAAGTATCAGCGGAGCGTGGTTCATCATGATGAAATTGTTTTTACAGCTGTGTTAGTGATTCACATTGTCACTCAATAGGACCTGCCAGAATCCACACTGTACCCTATCAGTCCCTCCTTTCTGTATTACTGCTGAAGACCTGGCTGTTTGGCCACTGAAGGGAAATAAAGGACCCTTTAAAAGACCATTTGTCTTCAAGATCCCAATACATTTCGATGGGATTTTTAAAGGACAAATAGATTATGTCAGTTGAAAACATTTACTTATATTTTTGATTAACATGTAATAATTGTACATATCAAAAGGGTATTGTGTGACATTTTAACTCATGTATACAGTGTGCAATGATAAGATCAAGGTGAGAATTTCCTTAATCATTTATGTTTGGAGACTTCAGGCTTTTCTCTTCTAGATCTTCATAAAATATATACTAGATTATTGTGAATTATAGTCACTCTGCTGTTATTCAGAGCAACAGAACCAATTGCTCCCACCTAAATGTGGTTTGGTACAGTTATAGAATTCTCTTTATCTCCCCTCTATCTCTTTTCAACCTGTAGTAATTACTACATTCACATCAACTTTTTTTTGTTTTCAGGTTCTAACATGAGAGGGAACATGCGTGTTTGTTTGTGTCTGGCTCACTTTACTTAACATCCTTCAGTTTCATCCAGTTTGTGACAAATGGCAGAATCCACTTGAAGACATTTTATCCAGTTCAATCATAGTACTTTGTGCTTTTAAGCATTTCAAGTTTCTGACAGGTGGAGTTTATTCTGGACAGTCTTTCAACAGTTTTGACTAGTCTTAGGCTGGCACCATCTGGAATGAAAATTAGGAATAATGTATTTCTTTCAACATAGCCATCGTCTTTTCTAGTTTTTCAGGTTAAAGACCCTCACTTTGGTTCTTTCTCAGCTCGGACTTCCCTTGGGGATCTCTGTAGGTCTCTGTGCTTCCAGGAAGAGCTTCGAGACTGCAGAGCAGCCGATTGGTTTGTCTACACTGCTTCCACCATCTCCTGTTGGGGCTCCTTCTCTCTTAGTTCCCCCAGTATCCCCAAATGCCCTCAGAATATTTCTCACTCTCTAAACCCTTTCTTAAGAAATGCTATGTTAAACTTTACCAGTGCTTAGACTGAGAAAGAATTTTAGTTCCTTTTAATATTAGTATTCTGATGAATAGTGAAATAACAAAAATATTTTTATTCAATACATCATAATTTATCACTCATTTTTTTTTGACATTCATAGTGTCCATTGGGAGCTCTTGGAAGCACATTTTTGTGTCTTTTTGAAATCTGCACATCAGCTTTTTAAGCACTGATTTAATTTTTGGCACAACAAGAAGTTCCAGGCTTACTTTGAACATTTCCTGCCTTAGGCTTGGAATTAACTATTTTTCCAAATGGTCTTGATGAGCCATTTAGAGAGTAAGGGCAGAGGACTGGGTGTACTTGTTACTTGTGAAGTATTACTGCTTCTAGAGTCTTGTAGGTGACAGAGGGATGAAACACATGTTTTAAAAAGTCATAAATTCATACAGGTAGGTGTAATTACAATCTAATACTGAAAGGTAATCTTGCTTTCCTTCATTATACTTTGGATTTCTCTTTTTCCACAGTGAGACCTCTAATTCCATACAAATTTTAAGTATTTATTTTTAATACTACAAAACAAAAACAACCTGTAACATGCGCAAAATACTTGTAACTACTATATTAACATGACCCCTGCCAATGTCTACTTTAGGTCTATTTGGGCTTCTGTAACAAAATATTATAAGCTATGTAGCTTAAAAGCATCAGAAATTCTTTTCTTACACTTGTAGAGGCTGAGTAGTCCAAGACTGATGCAGATTCACTGTTGAGGGAGGGCTGCTTTCTGGTTCTTTGATGGTATCCTTACCGTATCCTCATAAGCAGTAGGGAAGAGCTAGCTCTCATCTTTTTGATAAGGACACAAATCCCCATCTGGGAGGGTCCACCTTCATGATTTGATCACCTTCCAAATGCCCAACCTCCTAGTACCATCGACCTGGGCATTACCATTTCAACATATGAATTTTGGGGAACAGATAATAAAGAATCAGATCATGACAATAGGTAAAGTGCAATCAAGATTTTTCTGCAGCCTGTACTATGACAGTATACAGCAAGAATACAATATTTAAGTTTACTTGAATTATACTTTTTTCTTTATGGCTATATTATCAGTTTGATATATGATGTTCTTTTTCATTTAAAACATTTCCATGTGTATTGGTTAATGTTATATTTGAATATCTAAATTATTAATGTGGTTTAAAAATTTAAAAAATAACATTCAGAGAATTGATACTTCTTTTCTTATTTTTATACCGTGTTCCAACTAATACGATACTAATTCATAGTCTGTATTTATTTTTTCAAAATAGGTATATGTACATAAAGATATATGTACATAATATTTATTATACATATTTATAGAAATATAAAGTATATTATATTCAATATATGAATTCATATGTAAGCTATATCATATAAAATTAAGAATGTATATATGTACAATAATGTAAAAAATATATATTGTACAGAGGTAGAATGCAAAATCTGGTATTATAAAAACTTTGTATTTTTTGTTTAAAAGTACATCCTAGCAATCACTTTGCATATCTGTTCTTAGGTCTTCCCTTTTCTCTTTTCGTATTTATTTTTTAAATTGACAAGTAAAATTGTATATGTTTGTGATACATGATGTGATATCTTGATGAAGGTAAACACTTTGTGTATATACATGAACCACATAGCAGCTAAATCAAATTTTGACATGCGCGCTTCTTGATGCAATTACAATTTTGTGATAAGAACACCTAATATCTACTCAGACATTTTCAAGTTTATAATAAATTTGTTTTACCTATAGCCACCATGATATATCTTATTCTTTTATACAGCTGGGTGGTACTCCATATGTACGATAGTTTTTCAACCAATCTTCTATCTTTAAACATTTAGGTTGTTTCCAATATTTTTCTACCAATACCGTCATTAATAAATCTGTGACTTTGTACTTATATATTACTGGAGGTATGATGAGGATAACATTATAAGTCAGCAGAAATGTGTAGCTTTGGTAAATAGTGCCACATACACCTCCATTGAGATTGCATAATTTTGTATTTCCCTATTAAGGTAAAAAAGTGCTGTTTGCTCACAATTTCCTCAACAAATTGTGTACCAACGCTCTTGAATTGCTAATAGGTAAGTGAGAAATGGCCTCAGTGTGGTTTAAATGTGAATTTTGGAAACAAGGCATTGGTGAATAAGGAGGGGAAGAATGGTCGAAGGGAAGGGAGGGGAATGGGGAAGAAAAGAAGAATCAAGAGGGATTATGTACAGGACAAATTCCTTATGATGAAT
>QZML01002194.1:27821-50137 GCA_016801275.1 Hystrix brachyura
TTTTTTAAGGCAATTTATTTAGAGGACAATTTATTTGAAAGTGGTGAAAAAAGGGGGAAAAGGAGATGATAGATAGGTACTTGAAGAGTAGGGAGCATTTGAAAGGGAAATACTCCTCAGTTTCCTATTTAGAAACTGAAGGTAAAATTGGGTCCCCACCTCTGTTTCAGAATTTTTGTACCCAACAGATCTCCATCTCATAATCCATCTTTCATAATGTTTTATTCTCCAACAATGTTTTGGTATGCTGCTTGTTTTCTTGGTTTGTAAATCTCTTACAAAAGTTTTCCTTTGTCTTTACATATTTAAATTACCAAAATATTTTTAGATTTTAATTTTTCTTCTTTTCCTTTAATAGTCTGTTGTATACCTCTTCTCACTCTAATCCTCTGGAGGGACTACTTGGAATTTTTCTGTTAGGTTTTTTCCCATATGTGTGTATGCGTGTGGTTGCCTCCTGTGCCTTTAAGTATTTATTGGATTATCAATTTGAGTTATTTGAAGGTTTTAATATTTGTACATTTTATGTATGTATATTTGTATGTGTATATGTATTTTATATACTTAGGTGAACTTCTCCACTATGAAAAGTCTTAAGTCAAATTGAATACCATCTTTCCTTTCTTTCCCAACATTAAATAATTTTAGTATGATTTTTGGCTCTTCAAACTTGTGACTCTAAATGCTCAACTCTCTCATTATTTTTTCATGAGTTTATGCACAACCAAACTCATCCATCATTCTCTTGTCATCCCCCCTATTCTTTTTCCTCATTCCATCCTCTACTTCTGTTGGGTCTACTTGGCACGCATGCTGTTATAGTTGATGTAATTTACATTTTTCTCTGTAACCATAATTCATTCACAGAGAAATTATGGGCAAAGATTCCCTTTAACAGATGTGCCCAATCATACCCTACTTAGATAATTGTTTCCTTTTTATATGGGTAATGGACTCTAGCCACATAATTTTTTCTGGGGTCTGATGTTCTCATCCTGGTGTTCCTCAGAGCCTCATGCCTCAGAGTCAAGGTTAGATAGATTCTTTTCATTTGAAATCTCTATATCCTGATTAAATTTTGGACCGTGGGAATTTTTTTCATTTCTCTTTTCTTATTGAGAGAAGTGAGAAAGCTGCTTACCTCACAGAATCCAGGAATTAGTCAGAGTTGGAAGGAGGGAGAGAGGAGAATACACCTTTCCAGGTTACTGCTTCAGTGACCTAATTCTTCCGAGCAGGCCCCACCTGCTAAGAGCACATTCAGCGGTGAGATCCTCAGTCTGTCGGTGAGGTTGGCACTCTCACATCTAATCGCTTTTCTAAAGCTCCGCTGCAGAACGCACGAGCCCTGTGGGAAACATTTTAATAATCCGAACCATAGCAGTTACTATCTGGCCTCACTTCATTCTTGGTGATATTCTTTCAGGAACTTCACTTTCTCTTCCAACTGGGACCAGTTAATGCTTATTTTCACAGAGTACATTCCAGAACATCTATACTTGTTTTTAAAACAGTGAGCTAGTTCTGTGTCAGAAGGAAGATATTATAATACCATCTGCAAATTGGTGCTAAAATTAGTTACAAAAGTTTATAGACAGATGTATTAATCAAGCATTACTCCAGGATACTGTGACAGTCATTGATAATAGACCTTCCTTCCATTATAACATTTGTTATAACATTTGGGAAGCGTTGGCCAGTTAGACCAACTAAGCAGTGTAGTATTCTTTGCGGTGGCCTTATGTGATTTAGGCCAACCATTTCATGTGTACTTGCAATGATTTATACTTTGCACTTACATCAGTAATGAATATTAAGACCAACTTTGTCTCCTCTGCTAGTGTCACCATTTCACATCTTCATAAAAACGCAGAGATAACAAAATCTCCCAGGCCTTGCATTTCGGAAATACTTATTGACACTTAATGCATAATTAGCTAGATATAGAATTATAGATTCTAGCTCAGACTCTGAAGGTCGTACTCCATCATTTAAAGAAGTGTGTATCGTAGCTGATCCCCTTAACAGATATCGCTTGTATACTAACTACGTTTTAGGTGCTGATGCTAATCTGATGCTCACTTCCTGTTGATGACATTGCTCAATGGGCCCTTTCAATTTCAATGTTTTCATTCTGAAATAGTCGCTTGTACTGCTTGTTTGATAACATCCTTCCTCATGTTTTCTTGCTTTTGGACTTACTAATGGTTGAATGTTGGAGGGATCCCCTATTTCTCACGATGCGTTTCTCTGTATTTTCACTTTTTTTCAGATTTTTCCTTCACATTCAGAGAAATATCTTTCACATAGTCATTATTATTTCCTATTGAAATTTTCAGTTCATTACTTCAAATTGATAAGGATTGATCATAATTACTTTTAATTGATAAGCATTATTCATTTTCTGGCCGTTCCTTTTGTATCTCATTCTATTCTTGTTTTATGAATAAACCATCTAAGTTCTCACCTGTGGCCTGACTTTTCCTCTGTCACTGGTCCTATCCCCTTTCTGTTTTCTTTCATGCTGTAGCCTTCTCTGAAATGTCTGGTGCTCCTCGAATGAGAGCAGTGAGAGGTCATCTGAATCATCTGGACACCTGGGCCAGGCGTGGGCTTGTCCACCACGTTGCTCTAACCTGACTGGAAAGTGAGAGCCTCCGTGTGCCTAAACGTGTGCTTAGTCCTCGTGCTGCCTGTGCTTGCTGGCCTGCTACTCTCAGGGAAGCGCATGTCAATTATTGGAGAAAAATTCAACTTTTCATTGTTTTTATTTTACCTGTCTATCATTACTGCTTCAGCATCTTGCATTTTATTGGCATTATTATCATCATTTTTTCATTTGCTTAAACACCTGTCTGGTTGCCCTTTTGTGGGAAGGATGGCAAAAAATGCAAAAATAGGTTGCAGTTTGTCAACTCATCTATGTATAGAGTATCAGTTTTTCCCCATTTCTAGCCCCATTTCTCACTCCTTCCATGTCCTACTTATCCAGGCTTTGAGTCCACAACCTCCGTTGAAACTCTGCTTAGGTTATTATGGACTGCAGAAGTTGCCTCTTTCTTCTAACGTTAAATACTTTTCTATTAGCTTCCAAACCTCCTAGAAATGGGTTAGAATCTCTCACTCAGTGATAAGGTCTCTCCTGATTACATCTAAAATGGCTTTGTACTCTTTATGAGATCTCTGGAGGGAAGAGAGATTAAAGTGTGCTTTGCTGGCCGTCTGTAGTGCGTACTCTCATTGCTTGTAGAATACCCAAAGGCCTTGCTTTTCTTCGGTGCCTGAGGGAACCCGCATCAGCGCCCTCTCCTGGTGGAATTGCACGTCATCTGTGCCGGAGCGGCAGCTGTCTGGTCACAGTTCTCTAAGCAGCTTCTACAGGTTGTCGCAGCAACAGGTTCTGCAGCAATCTCTGTGCTGTTTGTTCAGCCTGGTGTGTTCTCTTCGGTGTTTTTGTTCATTCAAATCGTGTTCATCTTTGTCGCACACAGACTGTTCCCGTCTCACTGAAATCGCCACACCTTGTTCAATGCCCTTACAACCTTCTGCATCATACTCCACATTATGGCATGAACATTTTTCTGTATCATAAAACAAGATTTTCAAAATCATTTTTAAAGCTCCCTAGTGTGTTATTATGTGACTTATCATTTTTAAACATAACCATTTTCACACTGTTTTGTACCTGGGTTGTTTCTCGTATTTTCTTTTCATGAAACTGGAGTACAGTGTCTATCTTAACATTTAATTTTTATGTCTCTGATTTGAAGTATATAAACATTTTAATGTTCTTGATTCATATTTTCAAGCTTTCTCTCACAGAATCTTTATTTTTCTCTCAGAATATTTAACATTTTTTAACTAAGAGCTTATTCTATTGCACCTTGACTAACCTTGAGTCTTATCATTTCAAAATGTTATGCCAATTTGACAAACTTAGAAGTGTTATCATATTGCTTTATGTGTAACTCTCCTTATTGCCAGATTCAGTGAACAGTTTTTTATGTATTGATTGTTCACTCATTTAAAAATTTTTTTCTGTTTTTCTTTTTTTTTTTTTTTTTTTGGGTTTTTTGTTGTGGAACTCAGGGCCTTGTGCTTGGTAGGCAAGTGCTCTACCTCTGAGCTAAATCACCAACCCCCTTTTCTGTTTTTCTTTAGGGGCTCAAAACTATTATCCTGAGGGAGGACAAGGAAGTCCTTGGGCTGTGATGATCATTACCACCTGTGCCTTTGAGGGCCTATCTAAAAACAGTTATTGTCCATACAAATATTTTGAAGTGTTTCTCCCGTGTTTTCTCGTGGTAATTTCATGGTTTCAATTTAAGATGTAAGTCCTTGATCCCTTGTGAGTTTATTTTTGTGTATGGTAAGACAAAGGTACCTAGGTTCCTTCTTTTGTATGTGCCTTTTCAGTTTTGCCAGCACCGTTATTGAATAGGCTCTCTTTTCTCCACTCTTTATATGTGGTACTTTCATCAAAAACGTGAGCATGGCTGGGAGTGGGTGTACATCTGTAATCTCAGCACTCGGGAAGCTGAGGCAGGAGGATTGCTGTGAGTATGAGGCCAGCCTGGGCTACATAGTGAGTTTGAGGCCAGCATAAACTACATAGCAAGACCCTGTCTCAAAAAGACAAAGGAAAAGAAACGTGAGCATGGATTAATTCCTGGGTTTTTGTTCTAATCCATTGGTCAGTGAGTCTATTGTTATATCAGTTGGGCACTAGTTTAAGTAACAGCAGCTTTGTAGTAAGTCATGAAGTCAGTATTGCTACCCTCCCCCACTCTGATCACTTTAGCTGTTCTGTATCTTTTGTAGTTCCATGTGACTTTTGGGGTTGTTTTTCCTATTTCCATGGCAACTGTACTGAATCTATAGATTGTTTTGGTCAGCCTGGCCAAATCAAAAATTAGAAATTAATCTAGATGCTCTGCAACAAATGAGTAGATAGAGAAAAGGTGACATGTATATAACTGAAGACTACCCAGCCATGAAAGAAATGGAGCCTGGTCGTTTGCAAGAACGTGAATGCAGCTACAGTTGAAAAAAATTATGTTAAGTGAAACAAACCAGACACAAGTGTCACATGTTCCTCACACTGTATTGATTAGGGTTTTCTAGGGGAATAGAAACAATAAAGTGTGTGTGTGTGTGTGTGAGAGAGAGAGAGACTTTGGGCATTTACTAGACTGACCGATGGGATCAGAAACACCGTAATCTACGATGGCCGTCTGCGCTCCAGAGAGCTGGAGGATTCAGTAGCTCTCAGACCCAGAAGCCGAAAGCCTCGGAACAAGAGGCACCGGGGATGCAGCCCCGTCCAAAGCTGAAGGCTTGGAAGCTCCCCGGAGAGCTGCTGCCGCACTGAGAGGCTGAAGAAGCCAGAGTCTCATATGTTAATAATTATTTTTATAACAAAAGCGCAGGCTCTGGAGCCAGAGCGAATCCTGCGAGTCATAACCACGGCTCTGCCGCGTATCCCCCGCAGAGCTGGGGGCAAGCTGAGCCATCATTCAGTGCCTCCATTTCCGCATTCGGGAAATAAGTAAGTCATTGTTGTCGGAATTAAATGACTGAAGTACAGGGTGGCACTAGCCCACCGTGAGATCAGCAGGTTAGCTGTTGATGTTATGATTATTCCCACCACTACTGCAGCTACCTTTGTCACGTGACGTTCTTCTTTTTCTTTTTCCCCTTCAGTGGGGCTCTGCTTCTCTTGGCTTGTTTCCATGAGGCTCCTTAATGTAACATCTTTCTTGGTTGCTTGACTGACACTAAACCTTCAGAAATGTGTGATTATATCTTCTTTCTTTCCTCACAAAAGTCACTTCCAGAATGAGGCCACTCCCCTTTCATTCACTGAAAGGATGAACACCTCAATCCTGTGCAATGATGCATGTTCGTTTTCCTTAGTGGGCACAAACCTTTGAAGTTGTGGCTGTTTCTTACTGCTTCCATAGGGTGCAACTGCTCCTTCTCCTGTTAGAATTAGACCTTATACCAGGCTTCTGTTTTCTGAGGAATCTAGAGTACTGATGAAAGGAAACAGAAAACACATCAGTTAATAGTTCAGTAAACTATATTGAATATACAGACTCAAAACTCCAGGAAAGAAGTGAACAAATAAAGCCTGGAAGTGAGAGGACATGTAACAACAGCCTTAGGACGGAAGTCAAAATAGCCGCAATGTGTCTGTTCAAGTGTAAATAATACTGAACTCCCTATCTGAGGGAGCATGAAAAGGTGAATTTGAAAAGAAATTCAAACTTACAGGAAAGTTGCAAGAAGATTCAAAGAATTTCCATATGTCTTTTACTCATATTTACCAGTTGTTAATATTTTACCACATTTTCACTCTTTTCACTCCCTCCCCATCTGCATATGTACACACATCTACATATATTGTTTGCTCATGTTCTGAAATGGTTGATTATAGTTTCAGGTTTGTAACCTTTTACTTTTCAGTAAGTAATGCAAGAATAACTGCTCAAATAACTATATTATAGTTATCAATTTCAGATAATATTATCTAGTCTATATAATTTTATCTATATAGAATTTTATGTAATTTTATCTAGTCCCAAATTCCCAATCTAATTTTATCAATTGACCTAATATGTTACTTTGTAGCAAATATTTACATATGTATTTTTTTTTCAGAGTGTGGGATCTAGTGAAAGATGGTGAATTTTGTACTGTTGCCTTACCTCTTTAATTTGTTTTAAATTGAAAATCTGCAGCCTTCCTTTGTCTTTTATAACATGGACATTGTGGAAGATTATTTTATCGAATGTTCCTCAGCTCGAGTTTGTCTTATACTTTCCTCTGACTAGAATTAGGTCTGCTTTGTCGGCTTGAGTAAGGTATGAGAGATGCCGCTTCCTTCTCGGGGTGTCAGATTCGGGGGACACAATATATGCCCCTTATTGATTTTCATCACTCGGTGATGGTGTTGTTAGGTTTCACCCTTCTGTATACCATTCTTTTTCTTGCAACTAATAAATAACCCAGGAGAAACACAGACCATGTTAATATCTTCCTCTTTTTCAAACTTTCACCCAAATTTTAACGTGCACTCATGGCTCTTGTCTCAAGTAGTCTTTAACATGTGACAGCTGCAAAAATCTTTATTATGTTAGTGATTTTCCCACTTCACCACTTCCTCTGTACCTACTACTGTACTGCTAGGAGGAATCTGGAGGGAAGATTTTAGCAAACCATATTGTTTCTATAGGCTTAGAATAACATTCATACTAAGAAATAAATCTAATTAAATTTATATACTAAATTTACCCTATTTAACATCTTAAATATATAATATATTGTTAAATATGAAGTATGCTAATATTACATTAACTATATAGTCTGTTATTTAATTATTTAGCAAATAATGCATTAACTACATGGCAATACAATAAAATATAACCAAATAATGGTTTACTTCAGCATTTCCTTAATTGTGATCCCTACACTACTAGAACAAAATGGTTAAAAAATAAATTTAAAAATCATTCTTCTTACAGGTTTAGGAAATACTGAATTAAAGAAAATCAAGCAAAATAATATGATTAAAAAAAATCTGTCTTCTTTCCCAAATGCTCATGATAATTATTGGAAAACGTAAAGGTATGGCTCCATAGTATAAAGTGAATGAAAGGTAACATTTCAACAAATTTTTAAAGAAGAAAACATTTAGGGGAGGATAAACTGCTGTTTTAGGGCAGAGGAAGTCACATTTTAGTGTGCAGAAAGGTACAGTGAAGCTGCTTGGTTATGACTTTCATATGACTGTAGGAAGTAATTCCCCATTTCTATAGGCAGGTAAGCTTCAGGAAGATTATTTCCTTCATACCCAGCAATGGTGCATCTAACCCAGAAAAAATACAACTATAAACTCCAAGGGGAAGCAGGCGTGGAGAAAAACAAGTTTTAGTTGGGGCTGGAGCGTAAGGAATAAGTTGCTAAAATGCATACGGAGGCACGCTGGTGGCCAGGGACCCAGGAGATAAACTCAGTCATGTACGAGGCATTGAGAAAAGCATTTAGATAGTTCAGGCTTGTTTTGGAGAAAGTGAACCTGTCCTGAATGACCTGTATTATTTAGAAAGCTTGAAAGTGCTAACCTGGGAATTCAAATATAATTATCTGTTGACTGGTTCTGCATCTGACAGCTGAGGGTATCCAAAATACAGACCTTAACAGAAAGGACAATCATTTCACAAATAAGTGTGATAAACTTCATTTTAACTAATTTTTGAATATTAGGTGACTAAGCACATTATATAGAACCAAGCAAAATAGAGAACAAGAGATACTTTAAATATTTAATTGACGAATAAATAGTGTTTTAGTCATATAGTCTAAAGATACACTGGGGAACAATTGAGAGTATCTATAAAATATAATGCTGGGATGATAATAGTGGGTAAAGTATAACTGAAATAAATGTTATCTTTCAGAGCAGAAAGACAGCAGATAAAATATGTTGATAAACATAAAACTGATGTATGAATATTATTTACAAAGATGAAAGTAATTGCACTAAAAGAACCAGCAACAGACATTATTGAAATAGTTGTCAGTTGTGAGCAGGCGTGGGCTGGGGGCACCGGATGAGGCTTATCGCTAGAGGCCTTTCTACACTGTTCAATTTTAAAAGTCCATGTTCCCTAATTATTTGACAAACATAAGCAAATTAAAGAGGATACTTAAGAGTAAATCTGCGAATGAACTAGGGAACATTTTTACATATACTAGGCTGAAACAACTTCTTTGGAAAGTTTCTAGTATGGTCACAAGACCTTATTCTCCAAGAAACTCTGAGAGATTGTTACCAACTAGTCAAGTCAGCTGATGTAGTTTTAAAAAAAACCACACCAGGTATATGCAAGTTACGATTCAAAAGTAGCTACTCTGATTTCACAAACTGAAAATAAAAATCAGATTTAGACCTCTTTTGTCTTCCTTTGTTTTCCCCCAGAGTAAAAGCAGCAGAATTACACATTTTCTATTACTGGTATCGGTGCGCATGCTGCTGGTACTAAACAGGATTTCAGGTACAATGTTGATGTGAGTAAATCATCACCGATGTCAGTAAAATGTCTTGCTGTATAGACTGTGAGATGAAGATTACAATGAGACATCATGTGGCCATCTCTTATTTATAGCTTGTCAATTCTCTTATGTTGAAATTTAGAATTTATCAAAGTGTACTCTGTCCCTTCTGTCCTATTTCTGCCATTTTATACTTAGGTTAAACTCTGAGACACACTATCATCGTAAATAATAAGCAAAGCTTCCCCTTTCTAAAAGGATTTCAACATTTTTATCATGTCAGCACTGAAGTTACTTTGGTTATAATTCCTAATCTCTGGTTGTTTTTCATTTAAGTCTACCTACTAGGCTCCTTAATTAGAACTGAAGCCCAAATCAGAGAGATTTGAAAGAGCCTAGTAAGAATACTTCATAATTGTCATGTGTGAATTGGTCACTTAATCCCTTTTATCCATCCAATTCATTTGCTTTTTTATGTTTTTTTAATTGTTAGCAAATTTATCTTATTGACATATAAATTTGTTGTATTTTGAGTTCTTAGAAATATATCAACCTGTCTTTATTTAAAACTATTTTATAATTTAATTGCCAAATATGATTTTATATATTATATACAACATGATGTTTTGAAATATGTATGTTATAATTATATGTCCATTAATGAATGAATGGATAAACACAATGGAATACTATTCAGCCTTAAAAAGGATGGAAATCTTGTCATTTGCAACAGCATGGCTGAGCCTGAAAGGCATTATACTATGTGAAATAAGCCAATCACAGAGAGGCATATACTGCCTGATTTCCCTCACATACAGAATCTAAAAAGTTAATCTCATAGCAGTTGAGAGCAGAGTGGTGGTTACTAAAGACTGGAGGGAGGGAGGTAGAGTAGGGTTGGCAAGGATTGGTCAAAGCATAAAAAAATTATGCTGTTAGGAGGAATAAATTCAGGACAGCTATTGTACAACATGGTTAATAGCAATGTGTTATATTCTCGAAAACTGCAAAGGAAGACTTTTAAGTGTTTTCACCACAAAGAAAAGTGAGGCAATGTGTATACTAATTAGTGTGATTTGGTCATTCCTAGTCTTTTTTAATTTTCACTTTATCCTATATTTAGGACCTTTAGTTTATTTTCTGTCCTCTAAAGGGCTTGCTTACCTGTTTTTTATTTGTTTGTTGGTTTGTTTCTTCCACATATTCACAATGAGAAATAATACTATCACAAAATTTCAACAGTGAGTATCTTTAAATGATTATATTGCCTTTTATTTATAGAATAATTTGACATAACTTTTTTCCCTTTTCATCCTCCTTTTTATTTAAGTGTGGATAAAGTTTTGTGTGGAATTTTAGTCTTGAAATACCTACGAGGGCAGGAGTTCTGTTATTTTACAAAACAGTAAAGTTTTATAAAATATGACTGATGAAGAATGGCTATATTTGTAATATACATAATTTAGGCAACTTCATGGAAACTTGAAGCCATTAAAATGAATATATATGATTTTAGATCAATTATAAGCATTTTCTACTGAAATATGAGTGTGTTTGATTTCAAAAGAGTGAGGCATTATTTACTCTAACATGACAGTGCTGAAAAATCTGGAGAAACATGTAAGAGCAACTTGAACAGATTATACTTGATAATTCTGCACATTATTTTTATTTCAGAGCAGCATTATCCATTAATTATGATCCTCAACTAAGAGTAGTTTGTATTTACATAAGGTTTTGTTTTTATCCAGTTATGTTCACATTAATCTGCATCACTGCTTTGCAATAAACTTTGCAATAATGTGAGGTCAGAGAACCACTTGGGAAGAATAATAACCTTTTCTAATACATGTTACTTGAAATTACTTGAATTCCAAATTACCTGCCTAAATACAAAATGATAGGTAACACGACAAGCCTCGTTGAAGGTCAGGAGGAGTCCACATAGTACTATTATTGTTACACATTTGCTGTTCAAATGTTCCTCCTCATTTCTATCCCCCTCCCCGAAATAATTGTTCATTTGATGTTCCTGCTGCAATAAGTGAAATAAGTGCATAAAAAATCTGTTGGATAAGAAACTGAACTCTTGACTTCTCATATTCACAGAGAATGTTAACAGGAAAATTCACAAGAAGCAATACCACTAATTGTGGGTTCGAATGCCCCCAGAACCGGCCAGAGCCTGCTAACGGTCATCGTAAGCAGCACACATCACAGTGCCATCTGGCATCTCTTCATAGCCTGTTAAGTAGAAGTGGTTACCTATTTCAGTTGTGCCACAAATTCAATTCCTTGCAGCAATTTGAGATAAATTTCTCTTGTATTTTTCCCAGTCAATTTGTCATTTAGGACTGAGTGAGGAGGGATAGCATGTGTAGCTGAATGCCTGGACAAATTGAAAACCAGGCAATGTGTGTGATTATTCCTCCGCCAGTTGTGAAGCTGTCTGGCCACAAAAGATGATGCTGTCCTGTGTGGGACTCTGAATTGTGCTGCCAGATTATGGCTGCGCGGAGTAATAGCAGCAGCATCCAATATCCCTGCTGTCCACACCTCCAAAAACACAAAACATCCCTCAACCCCCAGCTCTTGACATTCAGTAGCCACATTGCTGAAGGCACAATTTCCATTCCGCTGTGTCAAAAAGGAGGGTGTCTTTCTGAAGGGAGGGGCAGTTTGCTGGGGGCACGGTGATATTTCAAACAGCCGCTGAAGAATTTACAATCTTAAGGGGGCAAATAAAAGAAACACTGGCAAAAACAAAAGAAAGAAAGAAAGAAACACTGGCAAGAATTAATGTCTTTGAATTATGCTTTTCAAAACAAAAAGGTAATATCTTTTAGGAGATAAAGTTAGAGAGAAAATTGCTCTTGTGTCCTTTTCTTCACTTCATCTGGGCTCAGAATAATTACAGTTTGAGGCAGGTTTATGGTATGTTGAACTTGGAATGCTCTTGTCTGTAGTCAGGCATCTAGGGCTGTGCTCTGGTGAGAAAAGCTTATGTTATGCCTTTAGAGTTAGCTGTATACTTCCCAAGTTCAGAGACTTTTTTTTCCTTCCATGATTTTGCTGGTCATAATTTGTAGGTAGAATTTTAGCCAAGGCTGTTCAGTTATTCAGTAATCATATAGAAACTGAGACACGAGGGCTATGAAAACAGACTGTCAAAACAGACATACTGGCCGCATGGAATGCATTACTATCTCATCCACAAGGACCCATTTAGACCTGACAGGCTTAACCCACTAACCATTCCTAGTGTCTGGGCAGAGCATATTCTTCATTCCCACTGTCCATCTCTGGTGGACCCTACTGTACAAGGTGGGGGAATATATTGAGGCTGTAACTTCTCAAAATTTCCACTGGGCTAGCTATCATCTCTCTTCTTGTAGTTATAATAAGCTGTGATACTCATTTTAATTGCTACAGGCTCTAAATGCAAAAGCATCCAGGGATCCATATAGAAAAAAATGACAACTTTCTGCTTTTGTTTATAGACTCTGGTAAATAATGACCACCTTGACACCTTAATAGAATTGAAAGTGAATAGTCTTATAAGTTCTACAGTGTTCTCTGAAAGGACAGACCAAGTGTTGTGAGGCCTTTCCCTTTTTCTTTTTCCTTTTCATTTTGAAATTAGAGAGAAATCACCTATGTGAGTGTTGTTCACATTACACTGCCACTATCATTAGCTTGCTCTCAAATTCAGGTGTGGATTTGTGTATATTCTTTGAATATAAGAGCCAATATCACTTAGTTAAGTGCCACTTTTCACAAAACACAGAGATAAAATGACTATCCTCATTACTAATATCCTGCAAAAGACATAAATACATATCATAAATGCCCAGCTTTTACACTCACATTTGGTTTTCACAGAAACCTCTATGAAGTAATGCTTTATATAGAGGCTTTGAATTTAAAGAGTGAGTGATTTATAGAATTTAAAAAAATATTAGATCTTGGTTAAACATTAGGTATTTATAAGTTCTACAGTGTTCTCTGAAAGGACAGACCAAGTGTTGTGAGGCCTTTCCCTTTTTCTTTTTCCTTTTCATTTTGAAATTAGAGAGAAATCACCTATGTGAGTGTTGTTCACATTACACTGCCACTATCATTGGCTTGCTCTCAAATTCAGGTGTGGATTTGTGTATATTCTTTGAATATAAGAGCCAATATCACTTAGTTAAGTGCCACTTTTTACAAAATACAGAGATAAAATGACTATCCTCATTACTAATGTCCTGCAAAAGACATAAATACATATCATAAATGCCCAGCTTTTACACTCACATTTGGTTTTCACAGAAACCTCTATGAAGTAATGCTTTATATAGAGGCTTTGAATTTAAAGAGTGAGTGATTTATAGAATTTAAAAAAATATTAGATCTTGGTTAAACATTAGGTATTTATCAACTATACTGTATTTGTTTTTCTTTCCCATAAAAATAATTTAATATCATATTCTTATTTCAACTTCTCCACAGTAGGATTTCTAGGCATCTAGTTTATTTTTACACATAGTGAAATTTCTCCCCCAAGGAATAAGACTCAAGCATGTCAAAAGTAGTTTATCTGAAGTTTTGTGGCAAGCGCTGTGATAGCAATTTTGTTACTGTAATAAGTGTAGCAGACACCTCCCAGCTCACAACCTGGATATGTTAATGGAAAAGCGTGATTTGAAATACACGCTTGCTGTTTCATTGTATATTATTTTCAAACAGTGTAAATCACTGAGAATAACTGAAAGCTTAAAAGAATTTAATATCATGCGGTGTCAGGAAAAAATGAATCCACTTAATGGCACATTAATTAATGCCGAATTCAAGCAATTTTATGAGTGTACAAATACATCAGGGAGTTGGTTTTAATCTTTGCAACCACAGTGAATAAAATAAATTAATGATAGGGCACAGAGAATGCTGTCAAGTGTGTTATTCCATCACACAAGAAAACAAGTGCTTATGAAAAAACTTCCTGCAGGCAAAGTGGAACTCATAATTGACAGCAAAAAGAATAGAAAGCACTGTCTTAAGTTTTACGGAACATTTTACCCAGAACTCTCTCAGAAAAATCTTCCCTTCCACACTTGGACCCTAAGGAGACTATCAAATCCCTATTTTTATGTCTGAAGTTCAGTAAAGTAATGGTACTGAGAACTGCGGAAATTAAAACAGTAAGTCCTTTCTTTAGAAGAGCATTCACATGTGCACATAAGCAGAAGCCCTCGTGAAGCTGTGCCTTTAACTGTGTGAGTAGCTTCAACTGACGGGCGCGGTGAGTGGTCTTGGATATCTGGACCCACTACAAGGCCAAGTTGCACATTCACCTCACTGACCCCAACAGTGCTAAATTCTTTCTTCTTATCCCAACAGCTCTTTAAAGTTCATAAAAACCCGCAAGTCATCTCTTTCTGCATTTAGATTCCTGGATTTTAGCCTGTTAGCCTGTTTTCTTTTCTCCCACTTTTTTGTGTTTACTCTTGAAAAGCTTCTGTCTCCCTAACCTGAGCTCATCTCTTTGGGGGCCTCCATATCATGTTACCTGTGGCTCTTGCCAGGAGTCTACCCAACTCCCTGTGACGTGGGATTGGGCTTCCCAAAGTCCTGCTCATAAACAAATCCTTCAGGCTTGGCTTGTACTTAACTCCAATTATATAAAAATGTTTTGGGGAAGGAGAGGCAACTAATACATAAATAAATGCTGGTGCAAATTCACTTGGAAATGTCATACAAACATTTTTTGATTATTCTAAGGTAAAATGCAAATATATCCCATCTTGACATTGCTTACTGAAACTAGGCGAGTGAATTATGGATTGTTCGAGCAGGTGTTCTCTCTCTTCTATGATAGGACATAGGCCATTAAATCTTTCAATAAATGACTGTGGATCACTTATAAAGGTTTAAATATGGAGAATTATAGGTTTTTTCTTATTCTACATGAATTTCATGGAGCTGGAGGTAAAACTGGCAGATGTTCTCTGAGTAAGTTCCTTATGAGTGAAGACTAGGATGGGCGTTTGAACTCGGAAAGAAAGGAACCAAATCACATTCAATCCTTGCTTTTTATTATTTGAGTATATGGATTCATATACTTAACATCTTATAGAAATAAAAATTAATTTTGTAAAAAATATTGAGAAAAGGACTCAAAAGAGAGGAAAATATAGATTCAATCTTAAATGTTTGCCCTTAGTAAGTTAAGTGTTGTTTTTGTTTTTGTTTTTTCTGTAGCAAATGTATGTAGTTTAGGGATCTTTCTCAATTTAAATTAACCACATAAAATTGGTGGAGAATATGATGAAAGTGGATAATCTCTGGCATGTATTTCAGAATATTCCATTCTAAAGGTTTTCTAGGCAGATTCATTTTGTTTTAAACCTAAACCTAAGATAACATCTACAGACTGAGGAGACTCCATTTTATCAGAGCAGGATTCTTTAGATCTTGTTCATACATAAAATGCCCCATCTTATTACATAAACCCAAAACTAAATCTGTTTGTGACAATTCATGCAAAGTCTGAATTATGCAAAAAAGCATATCTTTGCATACTTAAAATGGAAAATAGAGTCCCTAACCAAGTCTCTGCTTATTAAGGCAGTCAGCCTTCAGCTATAAAACACTTTCCCATAGGAAACTCAGTATGTGTAGTAAGCATCCGCACCTCATTTCCCTCAAAAAATTTTTACTTTTAAGTCTACTTCTTTCTTTTTCCCCCTAAATGCTTCAGTCTATTTGATTGTTTTCCCTTGTTTTCTTGGGGATATGCTGGTTTCTTCTGCTTTTGCATTCCTCTCAGACCATATGGAGTGCTTTATCACTTTTATTTTCTCTCTACTGTGGAGCCTTAGCCTCCATCGAGGTAGCAGACTTGCTGGAGTATGTAGGGACTTCTTTTTACATCCTACCTTCTAGTATATGCCTTATCACATATAATATATTAATTTTTTTGATTCCTTGAAAGAAGACATCTAAGGGATTATAAATACATATTTTACACAAAAAAGTTCACATTCTGTTGAGTTCAGCTTGGGATATGCTTAGATGAGGTGTGTTACAGTTTATATACAGAATGTCCCCCAAAGGCTGCATGTCTGGCTGTTCCCCCAAAGCCTCATGTGGTTATAGGTGGGTCTTTTTCAAATGTGGCTAAATCCAGAGTGTGTGATGCTGGGATTAAGGGCATGTGATTACTAAATCAATCCACTGATCGGTTTGGCACCACCCTAATCCTAGCAGGCTGGATAAGATATGTAGTGCTACTTACGTCCCTTGCTTGCCTTGCTGCCTTCTTCCTGTCTGCCGTGCCACCTTGCCTTGGAGCCAGTCAACTATGAATTGAAACCTCTGCAAACTGTAAGCCACATAACCCCCTTCTCCTTCAACTTTGGGTGTTGGCAATTTTGTGTCAGCAATGAGAAAAGTAACTAAGACACCAAATAAGCATGTCACTAATATGTCTGTGTGTCAGAAATAGCTGGTGATGATCATGGCTCACATTTTTTTCATTTTTTGTTGTTGTTAGTACATGTTTGCAGTACATAATGACTATATTCCTTGTGGAGAGTTCGTACATGTGCATAACACACCTTAATTCTGTGTTTCATCCCCTTCCCCTACCTTTCTTCCCTGCTCCCTCCATCTGTTGATCACCTTCCCTTTTAAAAAGATCTGTCTCACTTTTTCCTTTTATCTATCTTTTATTTTGCTATTTATTTATACTTTAGGGTTCTCATTTAGGAGAAACCATGCAATATTTAAACTGTGTGTCTAATATCTTTTACTGTACATTATGGTCTCAAGGTGCACCCATCTGCCTAAACTGACTCAAGTTTATCCTTTATGGCAGAATAGTATGACCAAACACATTATTGAAAGAGCAGACACTGTGTGCAGCATATCAAGAGTGATCAGGCTGGTTGTAATGTAGGAAGTACAGATTCATTCGTCAAATATGTATTTACCCTTATTCTGCGTCAGGCACTGTTCTAGGACTTAAGAATTCAGCAATGAAGAAAATTCACCTCCAAATCTCTGCTCCCACGGAGCTACAGACTCATCATTTTTTGCCTCTGCAGTGGCTTGTGATGGCCACAGCACCCCTCGTACTTGCCTCATTAGCACAGCTGGGCCTCTGTGTGTCCAGCGAATTTGGTCTGGGTTAGTTGAGGGGCAGGCCATGCCTCTGTATTGCTGCCTGACTCTCTCCTAGGTCTGGATGAAGGGTTAGTCTCTTCAGTTAGGACTGCAGGTAGCTCTCCTGGAGTGAAGTGGGGCTTTCTCAAGCTTCCACTGGGACTAACTTCAGTGACCTGCCTGCCTCAGCTGCTGAGCCTGACTTGAGACAGCTCTCCCCCTTCAGCCCTGCTGTTCCTAGGACACCTCTGGCAACTCAGGAACTCATAGGCATCTTTTCCCCCTTCTGTTTCCATTTTTTGTTCTTTCATAGAAAAATGATATACCACATGATTAATATATTATATAAAAATATTTACTTGCAAATTGGAGCAATAATAGTAATCCAGAAACTTGTAAGTCAAATCTTTTTGTTCTTTAAATGATTTTTAGAAACAGTCTTTCTGTGCAATTTTTAGACTATATTGTCCTACTTGAATATATACAGTATACAAGAATATGTAACTTAGGTGCTTTACTGTTTAATTTCATGGAGCCTTAATGATCTCTTCATGGTAACCATTATATGCACTGATTCCAGACTAGCATAAAGATCCAGTCTGCCCCTCACAAAAGTGTTAAGTCTGTCAGTGAGAAGAAACTGGTTGTTATATAAAAGGAAAGATTGCTTTCTTTTCTAAAAAAGAACTTTCTTTTCTAACTCAAAGGAATCTCTTAGATCTTTAAATCTATTCAGGTAAAACTTATATAAAACAAAATCTAGGAATATATACTTGCACTTCCATTTTATTTGGAAATTTGGAAAATGGCTTTACATGATGTACATATGATATTTCTTCCCCATTAATACTATATAGTCTGGAACCAAGATGCAAGAACCTTTTAATTTTCCCGTGTAGTCTCCATTTCTTTTTAATGCTTAAAATACACTGTTATTGTTCTTATCATTATTTTTTTTTTGATGGGGTTTCAAATATTTCCTAGGCTAGCCATGAACTCATGAACTTCCTGTCTCAGCCTCCCGAGCAGCTGGGATTACAGATATACACCACTGCACCTAGCTAAAAATACACTTGTTTTTGAAGACACATAAATAAGTTACTGAAATTATTTTCTGCACTTTTCCTTAAATGAAAGATTTTGATTCCTCAATGCCATGTTTAGCAGTTTCATTTTCTATTCTTATTATAATATATGTCATACTTTTTGAGTTAGAGTATCCTAAAAGAATATGCACAAGTGTCTGTGATTTGTACCAAAAAAGTGTGGACAAATTAGTATTAACGCTATTTTTAGTGACAGTTTGGGCAAACAAAGTAAGTAGAAAGTTGTTAAACATTAAAGTAGTCATGACCGTTCTACTAATTAGTTACTTTCAAAATTATGTAATACCAGATTAAATGTCATAAGTAAGACGTCAGGGAGACAAAGAATGAAATATCTTCTTTTCTCATTGATATAAATAAAATTAAGTGCAATGAGTTCTTAAGTAGGAGAATTGAGGCTGAGGTTAAGGGAACTCTGATTAGAATATTAAAATATCTACCTGCTGGGCCTTCTCCTACACTACACACTGCTAAGAACTCGTATCCACTATGTTGATATTTCTTTACAATGGAACCACCATAAAATAAACAGGAGGATCTTTGCACTCCCTCTTAGGGATGCCTCTAGACAGACTGTACACCCCAATGCCAGATCCTTGAATAGGGCTCCAGGTAACTTCACACGTTGGCATAGTGTGTGTCCCAACATCAGCGCTGAGATGTGTTGCCCTGACAAATTGGGGCGCGTATGAAGAGGCCGGCTGGAAGTTGTGCTCAAGCATAAGCAGGGACTGAATGAGTCACCGCTGGGTGATGAGTGACTGAAAGGCCATTTAGAGGATAGATGAGGAGTGTGAATCATCAGTGGGTGTCTTGAAAAAGGCAAAACACATTATATGAGGTTCTAATTTTGAGACCTGAAATGTGACCACTGCAGATGTTAGTGCCTTTCGCCATTCACAGTCGAACACTGCAGTCTGCCATAAATGGAGATTGATTTTAGTCACCAGTTTTCAGTCCTGAGCCTCACACACCAGCACACAGAATTTCAGATCAGTCTTCTTCTGGGTCCTAGATCCTTCTTCCTTGTGGAAAGTGGAAAACCTGGGAGCTGTTGGCATACTGCCGAAAGGGTAGGAGCAAATCTGGCAGATCGAGAATCGTTAGCATAATGTTACAACATGCTGGTGTAGCCAGATTGGCTGTAGAGTTTATCACAAAATAAATTATGACTAATACACTGTCTCAGTGATTCCAGTTATAGGTGCCGGCACGACATTATGATCCACATTTCACTGGCGTGCATCCTGCCCCTCCCGTCCCACCCCTGAAGCATCAGTGGTGTATTCATTTCTGTATCTCAGGTGCCCTGTAATCCCTGGAGAACCTCTTACGGGCTTATGCCTATCTCAGCAGCGCTCCTCTGCCTGCCTAAGCAATTTTCCTGAAGTGCTCCAGCAACCCGTGTGCTAGATACCATGCCTAGGGCCCGGCTTCCTCATCTCCTGCTCGGTATCCACACACAAAAAGCAGAGTCTACCCAGAAAGGCCTTCTTACTGCGCGCTCATCTGGCACCAGTTAGGCTGGAGTTAAACTTGTGAGTCCAGTATAGTGGGGTAATGTTTGCTGAGCTTCTTATACCCACTTGTGAGAATCTGTAGTGCCACAAGTCAGACAAATAACCGGGTCAATATATACCTCACAAAAGAGCAAGTATAAATGTTTATACCATAAATATAAAATAAGCTCAGTATCATTAGCCATCAGAGAAGTGCATATCGAATTATAGTGAGCTTCTGTCTCATTCCAGTTAGAATGGCTATCAGAAACAAATCAAAAAATTAACAGATGCTGGTGAGGTTGTGGAGAAAAGGGAAACTTTACATCCTATCTGTAGGAAGGTAAGTTAGGACAGCTACTGTGAAAAAACAGCAATAGAATTAGTTTGGATCTAAACCATCAAGGCCTTAGATTACTATGTTGTGTGTGGATATAATGTGGGAAATAAATGAAAGTAATTCAATAAATTATTTTAAATATTTATTGTGAGTAATACCCTCAGTTCTGGGTGTTTTTTTTTTTTTTTTTTTTTAAAACTTTTTTTGGATAATATGAAGACAATTAACCTGGAGTCATGCAATGAAACTAATGCAAAGAAGAATTCTAGAGCCCAAGCAAGCAATGATATCAGCCGTGCATCTGTGTTAAAAGGATGCTAAGAGGTACTGTTTACTACATGGCAGATACCAAATTGAAACCTAGAGTGATAAAAAAGTTATAAAAAGAATAAAACATGAACAATTCAATTAGCATGCCTAGCTTTGGATCCTGGTTGAATATTTATTGTCTATGTGACTTTGGATGAATTATTTAATCTGTTTCTGTTTTCTCTATAGAAAGGGAATAATGCAGTAATAGGACTTATTGTATAGGTTGTTGTGACAGGTTGTTGTGATAATTTCATGAGTTGATGTACGAAAAGTAAGAATTGTACCCTGCCATCGCTCTATCTTATTCCCATCACTGTTATCATTTCCCAAAATCATGTAACTAGTAGAGCTAGAATTTAACTTTTGGTTATCTATTCTCAAGGTCCACTATCTTAAATTCTATGCTGCAGGAAAAGAACATATGAACATATAGAACGAGAACTCAAGCGAAAACACAAAATATGAACAGTAAGGAGAAGGGAGATTCCCCAGAAACACTCACAGTTTTTTATTGGGTACCCATCTAGGTGAGAAGGAAAAATAAATAAGCAAGAGAAAGGAATTTTTTTTTAAAGAAGGGAAACTTCTTGGAAAAGGAAGTGATTAGCAGTGTCGTAGGCAGTAGCATATGACAAGCTCAACTGGTGAGCAAAGTGATTATATTTCCAAAAGAAATAGACGGAAGAAGTTAGTACCCTTGGAGCCAAGACTTGTACTCTTCTGACTCACAAGTTAACACTTTGCAGCAGGATGTAGCTTTGTCTAGGCAGGAGGTAATTTTCAGTATGATCTTGATGATAAATAGGAAAGTTTGTTAACTGCTATACTTTTTACTTTTGGAGGAAAACACCTATTTTTAATTTTATGAGTTTCAGTTTTGTGATTGTCAATTTCTTATATAAGATCCCAACATGTTAGCATGCTTCTGATAGTTCCAGGTGATTAAGTGGACCTAGAAAAGCTAGATTTGATAGTCTTGTGTAGAAGGTTTTAAAAATAAACTCTAATGAGGGTAATATACTGACAAAGAGAGTTCGATTTTCTCAGTGTTAAATTAACATTTTTCTTTGATTATTGGTCTGCTCTTAATAAACTGTAAAATTTTTCTTTACTAGTCCACCTGTATGGCATGAATTCTGTGTTTTGTCAGATAGTTTCCTATGTTTTAGGTTGATATCATATACTTTATTATCTGAGAGTAATACACTTTCTTTGGAAAAACTAACCTTTTTACAGTCATGCTACTTCCTATATTTACCTTTATTGTCACTTGGGTCAAATAGCCAATTGGCCAGAAACTCATGAGCAATTGTTCGAGAGTCCTGATAACTTTTGATATTTTTGTCTTCTTAAAATCAAGTTCTAGAGGAAATTTTGATCTCAAATAACTTTGATGGTCACTGAAAGATCACAAAAGATGTTCATCTTGTAAAAGGTAAGGTGCAAAAATAGATTGATTTATATGGGAAACACTGTCAAGTAAGAAAAGATTTCTAATCTTTTCTGAGTTATATTTCTATGGCTAAAATGTTATCATAATATTTCAGAACCTGTATAAAGTTTCTAGAAATTTATTAATGTCTCTGCTGTCCATACATTTTGTGACTGATTTGCTTGATATCACAAAACAACATAGTGTCATCTGTTATAATTTCAATAGTTAACAAAGTCAACACCCAGAAGTCAATAGCATTCCTGTATACCAATAACAAACTCACTGAGAAAGAAATAACAGAAGTTATTCCGTTCACAATTGCATCGAAAAAAATGAAATACTTAGGAATCTATCTAACAAAACAAGTAAAAGATCTTTTCATTGAAAACTACACTACTCTAAAAAAGGAAATTGAAAGAGAT
>QZML01002194.1:52141-79178 GCA_016801275.1 Hystrix brachyura
GGAGGGGCGGGTGAATGGAAGGGAGGGGAGGGGAAGGGGGGAAGAGGGGGGAAAACCAAGATGTATCATGTACAGGTACCAAAAAAACCATGTTGATTATGATCATTATGTATACAATGTACCAATACATGTTCTTGGTAAAAATAAAAAAAAAATAATTTCAATAGTTAAAAGAAATTGTACAAACAACCAACCAGTTTAAAAAGAGGACCTTGCACTCTCTTTGCAATAAATTCTCACAGGTTCTTAAATCTTACCATTTTAGGTCTTTTGTCACCTACAGATAGTTCTGTTTTTTACTCTTATGGGTCCCTAATAGCACTTCAATAAGCTACAGGTCGAAGTGTTACATCTGCCCCAGATGCCAGGTGCTCAGAGGCACAAGTTTCTGATAGTGTTATTTAAATAAATTTGGGACCATACCCCTGAGCTGAGTCAGGATTTCTATAATTACAGTGAAGAAGATGATGGGTTCAGCTAATCCATGATGAAGCAGAAAATAATTACATAGGACTGAGTGAATTGATAAAGAATGGTTATAAATTTTTGTTTGGAATAATACTGATGTCTTAATGTTTTAGTTTTGGGATATAAGGAATTCCTTTCTCATTTCTCTTAAGCAATCTATGGATCACAACAACTTAATGGAGTATACATTTGTAAACAAAAGAAAAACATTAATCTTTTTCTCCTTGGTTGATCTCTGCAGAATTCAGAAATTCTTCTTAGTCTTATTTTCATAATGACATAATTATTTGCATAGATTCAATAAGAATCTATCCTTTTTGTATCACATGCAAAAAGTTGGAAACATTGTTACATAACTGGAGTATCACATGAGAATTATACTGTATATAAAATCAGATATGGTAGACAGTTTGAACAGACTACTGTGGTTTTCATAGAGTCTATACTTTCAAAGCTTGGGAAAACTGGTGTGGTACCTGGTTTACAGAGTTCCAAACCATGCATGTGAATAATAGTAAAACTAAGAATCAGGATTATGTGGGGGATTGAAGCAGACAAATATTTATCCAAATCTATTGGTGCTGAAGGTGAAATCTATTGGTGAGTAATTGCCTTGGCACCCTTCCCAAAAAGTTTTTTTAAAGCCCAATTTGAGCTTCCTGAAGAAACTTCCAGCAAAACAACTAGTTTTGTGTGGTCATGTTCCATTTTTGTCACACCTGCCAAATCTAATGAGATCAAGTTTATTTTGTGATGGATAATAGTCTCACATTGATTATATTTGATTAAAAGAGGGGAAATGGTAGAAATTTTATATTTCAATAGAAAACCATAGCACACTTATGTGCATTATCAGATCCTGTTCCTATTTATTGTCTTTGAGCCATGTTCGGTAAGACGGTAAGTTGCATGGTTTTGTTACATACCTGTAAGTTTATCACTTCTACTCTTCTTTCATGCACAAGTGGTCAACTATTAGCATATTTGAAAAATATTAGACTCCTTTAGAATCTATTACAACCCTGCAAACTAGTGTTGTTAATTTTTCTCTCATGCTTCCACTTGGCATCACTGAGAGCTAAAACTGACTTCCCACATTCTTATTCGGACTCTAGGTTGTTTCATACCTGGCCTCTCCCACCTGGGTCTGAAGGAGTGCCATGAGCTCGTACTAGATCACCAGAAGATTTTATCACAGCAGATGGGGTCTGGGTAGACTGTGCCTGGAGCTGCTGCCCTCTGGGACAGGCAGGAGGTTCATCAGAACTCCTGCGTCTTCCACACTCTGATGCTGGAAATAACCAGGACTGTCCACAGTCTTACCAAACCACTCTGATTCTATGCCATCCCACCTCAATTATTCTGACAGCAAGTTGAGAAATTATCAGATTGCCACTAGCATCCTTAATCCACCATCGAAATACACTTAAGCCCAAAATTTAGGCATCTTTTCAGTGGCTGCTCTGTAGCCTCATAAATATGATTAACAACATACTCCAGATACTATTTTTCCTTTTTAAAAATAAGAATATAACCAAATACTTGATTGCTTGCATTACCCAGCAAATATTTTCTAATACCAAGTCTCAGCAGATGATTCTAGTAGTTCTTCAACAATAGAAATTTGCTGATATTGGCTATATAGACTAGTTTCCCTAATTTCTTTAAAGGGAAATTTGATTTCTCTTGAATTAAATGGGTATCTGAACCAGATGGCCTTATCCTTCTACTCAGTAGAACTTAACTATACAAGTTGCTTTTTGCCTTTAGAAAACCGTACTTTCTGGAACCTTACTTTCACTTTAGAAAATTTGTAATTGAAAAACATTCCTGTCTCTTTGAGATGTAAATATTTTTAAAAGCCTTTTATGGGTTTTATAACCAGAGACTAGTATCTCAAAAACCTGGGAGCTTTCCTCTCAAAATGCAGTTACCAATATAGATAGAGACCCAACTTCCTTGGTTCTGAGGGAGGGTAGGCACCTAGCTGCATGGGATCCTTGATCTAAGTTTTAAAAGTACTTCCTGCTGCAAAGCCACAAGAAAGTTTGCTTTTCCTTTGTGTAAAGTGAATTAGCAAATACACATGGCCCATGGCCCACACCCCCCACTCCGAATTTTAAAAACCTATTCCTTAAGTATAGCTGAGTTCAGACTGTATGTTCATCTCCTTCTCTACCAGCAATAACCTTAAACACAATTTCCCTTGCCTATTTAATGTTGTCAAGTTTTGCTTTGACAATATAAAACCCATCTTGTCTTTGTGTTGTCCTCAGATGTCCTTAGATGTTATATCAGAGGAATAAATTATTTTGGACCCATGAATCTCAAATTTAAAATTAAACAAATGACAGGTAATCAATATTTTTAACCCAAATTAAAAATATGTCTCAAAATGCAGATAAATATTTTCTTATTTAACCATGGATCCATATTATGAGAAAATAACAGGTGGACTGTTATTTTTCAGTTTAAGTGAAATTCTTTGTGATTTGGCCAAAATTAACGATTGTGCTTGTACTGTCTTTTTTCTAAGTCATGAAGACAGAGTTCTAGAGACCTGAATACCACTCCCTTCTGTAAGCAGCAGCACCTATCCGAGTTGCTACAAGTCTTGTTAAAGCTCAGACTTTGATCACACATGTGGAGTCTTACCTGGCTTAGCTGTAGAGACATAAGTGTGAGCCCCAAGTTTCCCTTTTACTCTTTATTTTAATGCTTAACCTGGAAGCAAACTCAAGACATCAGCTTCTTGGTGTACCACCAGCAAAATTCAAGCGATAAAAGTGAAATGACAAGTGGAAGGATGTAAGAGATAGGAGCAGGAGGTTGAAGAATAGTTGGCTTCAGCTTGGTTCAATTTGTAATAATTTCAACTTTCCAACAAAAGTTTCATGCCTCTTTCGCTCAAAACCGTGGCACAGTTCCTTTGTCTTGGGATTGAAGTCTCAACTTAGTAGACTGCGTCATGAATAAATGTGAACAATTTTCCTTGAGAAATTTTTTCAAAGATTCCTATAATAATAACATTTATTTCTTGTTTCCAATATTTTATACTATTCTTCAATATTTAACTTTCTAGCCAAAGTTAAACCTTTTAATTTTTTCTTGCCCTAAACTATCTTCTGATTTTCCACATTTTCATTGGTTATATTAATTGAATCCTGAAATTCAACATACATTTTTCTTAAGTGTTATCTAGTATGAATGTGAATTTAGTATTGCCAAAGGCTTTCAAAGGGGTGATCACATGATCGGTGCTTTGTACATGCACTTCTGCTCACTCAGACCATGCATGCCGTTCTGATAAGACAGGAAGTTGCAGTGATTTAAGCCCCAGAGGCTGGAAGTATTCACAGAATTCAAGAATTACAGAAAGGTAATCCTGAGAACTCTGGACTGTTTTGTGGCTTTATTTCTTAAACTGCACAAATCATTTCCTCTGTTGTTCATTACTTCTTTGCAGTAATTTCCTTTTTTGTAACCAATTGACCTGTCTGATAATTCCTCCCTCCCTTCCTTCCTTCTTTCTTTCCTTCTTCCTTCCTCCTTCCTTCTTTCCTTCCCTATTTCCTTCCTCCCTTTTTTTTTTTTTTTTTTAAACAATTTCTTTCTATTTATTTCAGGCTGGTCTTGGACTCACTATGTAGCGCAGGCTACCCTTGAACTCTCAGCAATCCTCCTGCTCAACCTCCTGTGTGATGGAATTACATGCATGTGTCACCACGCCCGTCTCTCCCCATATTCTTTAAATACTACATATGCACTGACCACAGAACCTAGCCGTTGAGTTGCTAATCCGTAGGAAAAATGAAAGCACCTGACTACGTAGAGTCCTCCAGGATCCAGATGACCTGACAATGGCTGAAGGTCCTCTTTCTTCACTTCTATGTTCCTACTTTCTTTTTTTTTTTTTTTTTTTTTGTAGTTCAGGCTAGACTAAACTCACTGTGTAGCTCTGGCTGTCCTCAACTTCTGCCTCAATGTCCCAAGATCTCTCTTGGGATTACAGGCCTGTGCCACCATGCCTTGTTGACAGTTTCATCAGTTACTGCATTTCAGTGATTTTTAATGGGTTATATACCAGAAAGTAAAGCTACACAGTCCTACTTTCATATAATGGATCTTCGCTAAAAGATCTACAAAAAGAAACACAAAATCAAATGATTATTATTGATAAATACATTGCTTTTTCATAAATCTCTTTTATCCCAGTGTCGCTTCACCCCCTTACTTTCTTGTATTACCTCCTTGTAGCCTGGTGTGATAGTATTCTAAAGAATATGCGTCAGGAAGCACTGAATTATACACATTCAGTCAAAACCTCAAAATGTTTTAGGCACCTTTTTTCACTAAGATACCTTTTTAAAAATACATGATTTAAGTTCAAAATTATGTCACAACACAGGGTCCCAACTGAGGTAGTGAAGAGAGGAAATACACACTGTATTTGTTTTGCTACAGTGAGTGAATTTTCAAGGTGTCTGCACTTTACTGGGTAATTTAAAATCAAAATTGGATCTTCAGCATTGTATGTTCAATTGCTTGATTTTATCAGTTGCCTTTATGTGGAACAATAATGAGTCACATGATGAAACTCATGGCGCCATTTCATACAGTGCAACATTTCCCAAAGTGTTTCTTTTATCTATGATAAAAATTTCTTTGTTGAAGGACCTGTCGATTATATTTCATTAATTGTAATTTTTCAGGAGGAAAAATAAAGTATCCAACTTAAGAGATGGTATATCAAAATAGAGAAAGGCCAGATCACGTGTGAAAACAAATTACCAGTCCACAGCCGCTGCACAACCAACTCAGGAGACAAACCACAACCTCTGCAGCCACTGGCTTGACACAATAGTCAGTAAAACAGAAAAAAAAAGAAAAAAAAAAGAAACTACAAGTTTTTTGAAATAGAATAGCAAATGACTTTTGAAAGGATTTGAGAGTAAAAGAAGACACAAATGTAATAGCAGATTTTTCTTCTTAGTCAGTGAAATTAAACCTGAAATTAGAGACAAGATTATAAAACAGAAATGAGAATGAGCAGTAGTCTTTTACTTCAACTGCAAAATCTCCCAGAACTTTTTGAAAGATCACTAGAAGAAATCAATAAAGTTTTCCCCAAATAAGCTTGTGTCATATAGATCAAAAAGCTCAGTGGTCCAGTTCCTGACAGATTACCTGTTAACAAGGACACTTACAGACAGTATATAATTTAAAGAGATAGGAAAAAGGATGGGTTCATCTTATAAATGAAAACAAAGACTAAGAACAGTTCCTCAAATGACTATTGAGGATGTTTTGAGAAAGGAAAAAATCTGAAAAATTCAAGTTAAATCAATTTGATCAAATTCTTGCTCAGATGATGAAATTCATCAACCCGTGATAGATAAGTGTTACTTTTTCTACATCAAATCTGGCATCTTTGTTTAGTTGCTTTCTTAGAGTAAACTTACTACACGGGTGGTAGGTATTTCAAATAACACACAGACTTTCCCTTTCTCCTGCTCCTTAACTGTAAACGTTGGGCTTTGACTGATGGAGATTTCTTCCTCCATGTGACAACACTCCTGGGTGAGGCTTACTTTGTAAATGTGATTGTAACATTAAATGCACACCAGAGGATCGATTCATCGAGTTTGTCTGCTCCAGGATCTACTTTTGCCTGGCTGGTATTCTAAGTTTTATTCTCTTTCTTTGGGGTTATCTTTGTTACTTTTGTCTTCTGCATTTCTGTTTAAGTTTTGGGACGAGCTCATCAATTTTCTATTAAAAAGGTCCTCCTTGGGTTTTGACTGGTGTTATATTGGATCCCTAGATTGATTTGGGAATTACTGATATCTTTTCATTACTGAGTCTCTCAACTCCTGCTATTTTTTAGGTCTTCTGAAGTTTATATATATTTTTTTCTATTTAGCACTGTCTTCAACAAATTCCTCTTATTTTCCTTTTTTCTTGATTGATTTTTATATGTCTTCCATAGAGAGTTTTTAAAGCTGATCAATAGTTCCAAAAAAAATGGATCAATCTGTTAACTTTAACATTCTCTGGTAGAGCGATTGGATTGGTTATTTGTTGAGGAATTTCAATATCCAGTATCTTTAGATTTTTCTCCTTACTGATGAGTTTCCTTAAATATACATCTTTTATATTTTCTTTGGAAGCGAAGTTCTGTCTTTTAGTGTTCTGAAAAATGAACAAGAGAAGGAAGTTGGGGATCTCCCTGTATGACCTGTATAAGGTGACTTAACTCACCTGTTTTCATTACTGTACCCATGCCTTTTACTTTGCCTTATATTCCTTATGCTAGATATCCTGCTATTTTACTGTCTCTCATTCAGAATTATGATGAATAGGATAGAATTACTTGCCCAGAAACATATTACAGTGAGAGGGGTTAGAAATATCCTTTTAATATGATTTTTATCCAAGTATTGTTAATTTAGTGTTCTCTTTGACCTCCATTTGAGAGGAATTTGGTACAGCCAGTTCCCAAGCCTTTAAATACATGCAATCAAAATCATGTTCACAGTTGTCAGCTTTATTGGCTTAATATTCAGCTCTGTGTTCTGCTAATTTGTTTGCCATTGACCCATCTACTCTCCAGCTTACAAAATTTTGTATATGTTGTCTCCTTTTTTCTGTTCTCAATGTCCTTTCTGGCTAATTTTTAAAATTCCCTTTAAAATTCTCACTGTAGTGGAGTTTTATGTCTTTGTTCAATCTGCCATCTTTATTTGAAATGTATATCCCCATTTTCAGGGAGTCTCCTAAGGCTTCTTATTGAGATGTATTTAACATCCTAGTTATACAAGCATCATACTTACAAATACAGCTATGTTCTAAAAGGGTGTTATATATCACCTATTGTATAATGATTCTTATTCTAAAATGAAGAGGATAATCTCTGACATTTCTCTAAAATTTAGATATATAGTGACTAGATCTTATATTTCTCCCAGCACTGATTTTTATTTGTGATGTTAGCCTTATTTGGGATTACACAGAAAAACATTTCAATAGTCACTTAAGTATAGTTACTTCAATAGTTACTTAAAGTTTGGATAGTATTAAAATTAGACAGCATTGTGTCAAAAGTGAAGAAGTGATTGATCAAACTCTCAACGTTTTTATTGTTTATACTCGATAAAAGTGAATCACACTGAGCTTTAATTCTCCTCATAGTGATGTCGTCCTGTTCTATAGCTGTCTTGTTCTATAATTTAATTTTGTTTTTTTAGTACAAAATTGATATATTTACATAAATAGAATCTTCTTACCTTTTAATTAGTAGCTCTCTATCCATATTCCTCATGCTAGTCTTTTGCCTGGAATCGTCACATATCAGAGTTATAGAAGGATTTCTTTGTTAACAAGTCATGATATAGAGGTCCAAATCAATGATGTGACATGAACCAGGTTAGGTGTTTATTTGCTGAGGCGCAGGAAACCTTGGGTTTTCTTACTTCAGGACTTTTTTTTTTTTTTAATCAAAGTCATCTACTTAAGTAAGTCTCATGAGAGTTCTGGAGTTTTGTGACTTAATTTTGGATTTCCATCTCTATGGGGAAGGATACATATGGTGTATAAAAGATTTGGCCTGGGAGATGGAGCTCATTCATTCAAGGAATCATTCGTTTACATCAATTTGCTCACCAGACACTTTTCTACATAATGTGGCAACAGAAATGAGTAAGATAGCCAAGATCCCTAATGTGTACATGCTACTTAAATAGTTAGAAAATGTATAAGTAACAAACAGGTAGAGTCATTTTACATGATAATAAGATATAGAATGCAAGGAGGAAAGCTTGAATAGTGTGTGGTTGCTCTGGCATCACCTACCTAACTCCCTCCTTTTCATCAGAACTGAAGTGTTAATCTCTTCGCTTCTGGAAGTCCTATCTGTTCACAGCCCTTGGGGCATGTCCAGAGTTGAAAAACTATCTCTTCCTAAATTGCACCCTCTTCCCCCAGCAGCTTGCATCCAAAGGTGTGTTATAGGCTTACAGAGACTAAAAAGAGCTGGCCCCAGGGCAAGGCTCTTCTCACTTGAGAACTCTTTGTAGGATTGTCCAGTCCTTTGTTGCATTGCAGTTGAACTTCTCTATCTAAATCTGTTTCTTTTACTTCTCTCCAGGAATTGACCCCAAGTACTTTCAATATACTCTGTGTACACAGTTGTCCATCTCACATTCCATTTCCCAGGAAACTCGACCCCACAAATGTGGAACCATCTTTCATGAGTAAGGAAGATACACATGGCCGGGAATAACTGAATATGAGCGCACCAAGATGGGGATGAGCGTGGCTTGGCTGAAGGGTGCTGTGTGAGAGTCGGGTCAGAGAGATGGGAAGGCTCGGAACACAGTCATTTAGGCCAGAGGATAAAGTCGGGCTCTTATTTTAAATATGAAAGAAAGAATTGAAAGCATTTTAATAAAAATAATGTATCAATGAAAGGACTTTGCTGTACTTTTATGTAACTACATAATAACAGCATTAACCGGGGTCTTACTGTAATCATTTGTAGTCCTAAATCTGCAGTGGAACCAGTGAGGTTTCTTTGTGTAATTTTATCCACATTAGTCATTAATCAGGTGTAGGAATGGAGAAAACAGATTGGTGTGTTCAGTCAGGAGTGAGATGATATACAGCACAGTGGAGAGAAAGAGATATGGGACTAGGGTGAAAGTATTTGCAAAGATCCATTAAAGTAGTAAAATCTGGTTAGGTTGGTAAAGAGAAAAGTCAACACGCAGAAGGTATGAATAGTGAAATAGTGATGGGATCAATTAAAGTCTTGATAAGAAAAAAAGTTGATGCCTTTGGGTTAAATAAGGGAACTAGAATGATAAGAAATAGAAAATGCCACTGCTTAAATTAGTATATAATCAAAATAAAGAGATAGCCATGGAGTGAGTCTGAGGTGTGAATTAAACAGGAAAATGGTATTGACCCAGAGGAAATTAAAAGATGCCTAAATTAAATGTTGGACAAGCTATCCTTGTAAATATTGAAGTTACCAAGCAGAAAAACAGAATAGAGTGAAAAGGAAAGATCAGCCAAGTACCAAAAAGTCATTGCTGATTGCAAAGTAGGAGCAAGAGGTTAGTGGATGATAGCTATAAGTGGCATTAGCTGTTGGCAGACCTATGCAATACACTTCAAGTGAATTATGTTTTTAGAGTGTGGTGGAGGATAAGTGGTTTGGACATAGCAAGTAGAGCAAAGCATACAACTATCCTAAACTCATGCCTTTAAAACTGTAGAGAAAGAGGAGAAAATAGTCCCATGTTTAGAGAGATGCGAGGGAGGTCATGTCCACAACAAGCATTCTGGTGAGAGTTAGCTTAAGATAATGAATGGGCCATTTAGAGAATTTGAAATAACCCAGGACAGAGAGAAGACTTGGAAAGCTTGGATGTTAGAGACTGGTTTTGACAAGAGATGTGCACAACTGTACGGAGATCAAAGTTTGGGTATTGATGGCTAACCTGGAATGTTTAATCAAATGTTAGTGGCTCTCCATATGATGATTCATCAGCAATATATGGTATTTCAAGGTGGGATTAAAGTAAACATTGTGGAAAATCATCTGGATAAAAGGGAGATTTGAAGAACTAGTAAAGGGACGAAAATATACCAGGGTGTCAAGTGTTTTGAGAATAGTATGAGTTACATATTCACTTGAGATTGCAAATAGTACTTCGGCTTCCAAATTTGTGAACTAGTAAATTTATGAAATGCTTTCTTTTAATTTTTCCCTTTCATTCTTTTCCTGTTGTTTTACATCTTAGATTCACCAATTAGTCGATTGGCCTCCAATATAATGCACAGAGATCAATGCATTTCATTAGAGAATAATACAGGCTATGAAACAGACCTACTAAAATTCTAAGAGTTATACATTGGGAAGAATTGGTCAAGGAGAAACTCCCCTCATTGTACTGTTTAAAATGAGGAGTCCCAATAACTAAATGTGAAAACTGATTCTAGACTAAGTAGCAGTAATTTTTCCACCTGTTTGTAGAGGAGCACCAGGAGAAATCACTTGTAAATAAATAAGAGATTGCTTTTTACAGTTACCTTTACTTGAAATAATTCATCGCAAAATTTCAGACTCATAACTCCAAATAGGTGTATCATCTATTGAGCAGGAACATTTTTATTTCTCAGAAACAAATCCAGATTTTGTAAACACAATATGAGAATGTGTATATTCATTTAGAATATCAGAAATTTGTGAAATAATTGGTTATATTATAAATATTACTATTTTAAATTTATGAATTAGAGCCAGAGAGGAAGTTTATTCATTAGTTTACTACCTTAAAGATTTTTGTTAATTTAATCAAAGAGTGTTTCCTGAGTCCTAATGATATTTAACCATCAAAATATTTCTGCCTTATGGTGTGTTGTTTTCTATACTGCTTCCCCCGTTATTTAGTAATGCAAAGTACTGATCGAATGCTTGTTACTATGAGATGCTGTGCTAGGCACTGAGATCTGCAGTGTCTCCTTCATGTGCTCACATTCTTGTAGGAAAGATGATATATAATGGTTACTGAGTCTTTATGCCATGTTCTCATTCTCTGATTTAGTTTTCACTCTAACTAGATAAATATTATTATATCATTGCCGTTTTGTAGGTAAAATGGAAATGTTTGGAAGGAGATTATGAAAGTTTTAGAATGTATGCTTGTGCTTGATTTTATGAAAGGCAGATACCATGAAGCCTGTCAGGAATCTACCACTTATCCAATACAAAATACTTTTGTAGAGTAAATATACCTGCAGATTCGTGGAAATCTGCAGGTATACATATGTATATATATATACATATATATAAATAATTTTTTTTTTAGTGCCGGGGATCGAACTCAGGACCTTGTGCTTGGTATATATATATGTATACATATGTGTATATATATATATACATATGTATACATATATATATACATATATATATATACATATATATAAATAATTTTTTTTTAGTGCCGGGGATCGAACTCAGGACCTTGTGCTTGCAAGGCAAGCACTGTAACCACTGAGCTAAATCCCCAGCCCCCCTTAATATATATTGAGCAAGAATAAAGATCACTAACTAGTGTCAGCCAAAGGTGTGATCAGGAAGATTCTGAATAATTTCATGATTGAATAAAGGACCTAAGTCTACATTGTGAATGTTTCTTCCAAAAATTATGTTTTTGCCCTATTTTTAAGCAATCTGGATCCAAGCTGAATTTTAAATGATCTTTTGTGCTAACCATGTAGCAAGCTACTTCCTATCTTCATGAACACTATTTTTGTAGCATCACAATTCATAATAGCTAAATTCCAGAAGAAGCCTACATGTCCATCAACAGATGAACAGATGAAGAAAATGTGATATTTATGCACAGTGGAGTACTACTCTGCCGTAAAGATAAGTCTTTTGTAGGAAATTGGATGTACCTTGAGGCCATCATGTTAAGTGAAATAAATCAGACACACAAGCTTAATTATCACATGGTTTCTCTTATATGAGAAATTCAAATTTAAAAGAGCAAAATAAAAGATAGACAATAAGAAACAAGGTGGGGTTTCAAATAGGGAGGGGATCAAGAGATGGAGGGAGGGGGGAAATGAGATGAAAAAGGGGAATTAATATGTGTTATGTACCTGTACCAACTCCACACAAGGAATGTGAACATTATGTTCTGTACACATGTACTAATTAAAAATACTGATTAAAAAGAATACTTTTTTCTTATACAGGAATTGAGATAGCTATTCCAGAAATGAGAAACTTAGCTGTATTTAGTTTTATATTATAATGTTGAATTCAGATCAAATCAGTTTTGATATTTGGTTTCTCAAGTCTCCACCAATGTAGTAAATGTATCTTTCAGTTGCTAAGACATTCAGGTGGACTTTTAAAAATCTATTAATGGAGTTTTACCACTTTTGATGATTCATAATAACCAGTGATTAGGGATGAGTTTCCTATTTTAATAACTGTCTTTAATAAACTTTATAGTTTCTACATAAAAATAAAAAAGCTATAGTGTCTTAGAGATATTTGTAGTTTATTAATTGGCTAGCTGATTGTTTAAGTAGAGGAAAAAAATAATGTATTTTCCTAATCCCCTCCCCCCATATATAAATACTTTTAAGGCAAGATTCCGAAAGTTTACAATATATTAAACTTCTGATGTTAAAATACTAGAACTTTGAACTTTAGGTTTTAAATAAAGGAATGGCTTTTCCCCCAAATAAATCTTGAAGTATTTAGGAAATTGCTACAATGATTAGAAATCTTTGTAAAACTAATCTGTGAACATGGATGTAAAGTTATTTTTGTGTAAAATATTTTTCTAAAAGTATGCCAAAATAATACTCTAGTTGTAAGGTAAAATATGGTTGAATTCTGCTTTGAAGTTTGAAGAATGTGGTTTCAATTAAGCAAGTATTTTCAGAATTATTTAACCTGTGTAGCAGTTTTACATTTAAATATATGTGTGCTTCACTTTAAAACTTTAGTAGCCTCTAATGAATAGCAAACTAAATTAATTTTAGAAAGTTTTACTCTATACATTGAACTTTTGCACAGGGAGTATTATGGATTTTTCCCATAAAAATGGAAACACTTTTAAATTTAAGAGTCTTTTCTTTAAACCTGTATCACCTGGCAGAGTATTGATAAAGTGCGTGTAGCAAAGTAAGCTTCAGAAAAAACATATTTTGTTTAAAAAGCAAAACTTAAGTGCTGCTTTAAGTCATCCTTCTAGTTTCCAAAGAAGAATATTCCAAATTTTGGTGAGCGATATCGTATATGCCAGGTGTAAAGAGCCTCTATGATTTTTAAAAAAATCAGCACCCTCAGAGGTGTTTAGGAATCACTATTCATAATCTCATTTATAATGTGTCATCTACTGACTGTTAAACATATGGTATGGTTAAGGGCATTCTACTCTACTCACATTGGAACAATCCATTGTCAAGTATGAGTTACATAGAACCTAAATCAGCATTTGAATGATTCTTAGGCAACATTGTTACTGCCTAGAAGCAACACGGTGGGGAAAAGTAAGATAAGCACATACATTTTAAAACAGCAAATTGAAATGTGTGCAGTTCAGTCATGGTTTCTTAATGTACGATCAGGTCCCCTGTGTATCACTTTGAATTGATTCAGTGGCAAACAAAGGCTATTAAAAGTCAGAAACTACTTTACAAGTTTGGAAGTTAAGTCTCTTCACTTTTGGAATCCACAAAGAAGTCTCCAGAAAATAAGAAGGGAAATGGACAAAACCAGGTAGAAGCTGTGAATTTATTTCTTAAGAATGAGTTTGTATGATGTCGCTGTCTAAGGGTTGTGATACTGTGTAATCCAACTTTTCTCTACCTTTGTATTATATACTGTAATTATTTCACTGATTATATCATAAATATATATTAAAAGTAGAAATTTTGAGAATTAAAGAAAAATTTAAACAAATGAATTATATACATTGAATGTAATGAATATAATGTAGTTCACAATCATCTTTTAACCCAGAGACAGTATGAAATTTTTGCTTATTAAAGACCTGCTTAAAAGTTACTCCTTTGTAGTGGCAGTATTTTAACGACAAGCTTATTCTCCCTGTTTTTTCTAGCTCTAACCCTGGGTGAAGAGAAGCTGGAGAGTCAACAGAGAAGGTGAGTCCCAGGTAAAATGTGTGACTCAACGTTAAACTAGTTAGGGGGTCACGACCAGAGAATCTCATGCTTTATTTCCAGTCTATAAATGCATCCCATCTAACTGGAAAGGTGTTCTTTCTTCAAATGATTTTGGATTTCCTTATTCTTTCTCTAGTGAGGTAGTTACACTGTTTAACTACTTTGGATGTGAGAGAAGATGTATGTTATTTAGTCATTTATTTTGAGGTGAATCTCCTGGACACTTCCTTTACCATCCTTGGTCCTTGTAAATTCTCTTATTGTTCCAGAGAAACACTAGGAACTCTGTGTTTTAACAAAATGCTTTGGATGTAAGATGGTGCTGGGTGTTACATTCAAAAATTTGCAAGAAACTTTATACCCAGGAAAATTATAAGAAAATTGAAGAGGAAGTTAAAGGATTACTTCTGAATACAATGATAGTGTAAGGGATGAATTTTCTAAGATTATTCTTTTTTATGATGAGATTCAGTGTTAAAAAACATATCCAGTAAATCAAAGGAAGCAGAGTTCTCTGAATATGATTGTGGTTTTATTCTGCTTTGGCTCAAGTGAACATAGATTGGGGATAGCTTTGGAAAGCAAAATAGCAGAAATATTTGTTTTCTTAATACTAGTCTCCTTTTCTCTGTAGTATTCTGTAGTATTTCTGCTCTTATCATCCTATTTTTCTACTACAATGAATAGAGACAGAATCTAGTAAACTCATTTATATTTATTCATTTATCTACTGGTTATATGTCAGTGTGATTTTTCTATACTATACATTGAATTGAAAAGGAATTTGCATATGAGGGCTTTTAGCCCTACTTAGATAATGAAATTTTTATGCATCTAACAATGTTAATTAGCAGGTAAGGAACTATGTGGAAAAGTGAGAAGGATAGGAATTCTAACATCACATATGGTTTGTTTATACATGCTCTTCTAAAGGTAAAAATAATCTTTTTCAGAGGTTTTCCACTTTGGGTATGATTTACTGGCCCAGTCTCAGGCTAATGTACTGTACAGTTACTTCTGGGACTTGCCGGGGGAAGACACATGATGTTCTAGAATGTTCTTCTGTGAGGACAAGGGTCTATATGATTGTAATACTTCTCCCAGGAAGTATTACAGCCTTATCTCTCTAGATATCCAGGCTTAATTATCATGCCATCCCCAGAATCTGACCCACACAAGGCTGCCAATAGTGCTTCTGTAACTCTTCTACCTCGTAAATTCCAGGATATGTATTTGATACCTTTGTCCAAAGACATATATTTCAACCTCCTGCCTCCCTAGCCTCATGTGTAAGTCTATTTTTCTATCTGATTTAAAGTCTCTCCATGAATTCGGTGGTATTACTACAGCTCTTGGGTTGTAATGCATCTTTCTTCTATTGTTGCACTGTGGTGTGGTATTTAAGATTGCAGACTTCGGAGTCAGGCTGGGGACAGAGTAAACATGAAATGATGTTGGTCTACTGTGTCATGCTTTTATACTGTTTAACTACCTTGGATGTGAGAGAAGAGGTATGTTATCATTTTGTCATTAAAGTTCATAATCATTTCTCCTGAGCCTCTACCGTCTAGCTAGTGAGGGGAAAAAAAAATCCAATTCATAAAGTGGTTCAACTTGAATCAGATTTAATTATTTTAAAAGATAACATTAGGTAGTAGAGTGAGAGACTTTTAGCTAAAAATTCTTACGTCCTCTTGGAGCCCCTGTCAACATCCTTAAATGACTAAATGACAATTTCCAGAAGGTAGAAAAGAATCTGAGCCCTGGTTATAGCACCCACAAGCTTTTCCCATTTCCTAGAGGCTTGTGTTGTCCTTCTGGGTAACTGTCACCCTCGTTTTGTTCTGGGCTCTTCTGTTTTGGTCAGGGCCTTGTGGTCATTCCTTTTCAGCCACAATCTGTTCAGTCTGGCTTTGGCCCCGTCTTGCCAAAGCAGCGTGTCTGGTGACCTGCAGCGTACCTCACCTCAGGGCAGCAGCACTCTGGCAAGTGCTCACCCAGAACCTCAGCTGCTTCGGTGTCACATGGGTAGAGGTGAAGTCAGGCCTGCTTCTGCCTGGCCTCTTTGTTCCAAGCTGATGTGGCGGGGATAGCCCCATCCTGTGACAGAAACTTTTATTGCCAGTACTCTAAAGAGTTAATGGTACGAGTATGTATGTGTGTGTATTGGAAGGTTAAGAACTCCCTTACATTTGGGATATCCTTGCTTATTTAACACATTTCCACCTCTGCCAAAATTTGTATAATGGGAAGATGGGCCAGGAGTCCATTTTCTTTTTGTTTTCATCTATTCTTTTTTCTCTTTCTCTTTTCTTCTCACAATTGAAAGAATGATCACTCTCCTCATTTCTTTACTTGGTCTGAGAAAGCTCTATTCCTTTTGAAATGCTAAAGCAAGAAATCAAGGATTTTTCCTAATTCTTTTACAACAGACTGGCTTATTTGCAGAATTCTATTTGTGAATAGTAGAAGGCAAATGGTACCATAGTTTTTCACTTTGTATTCCTTCTCTAAAGGATCCTAATGTCCAGTCAGATGACTGGATACTTCTTTTGGTCATGTGCTCATAAAGGGAAAAGAAAAACTACACTGGTAATTTTATAAAACATTCTCATTGCCACTGTGATCCGACCTTCAGGCGTCCTACTTTATACTTCTGTAGGTTTCCTTTTCAGTGATGAAATAGGATACCTTCATCTTTGGCATGATAACAGCGTAGAAACGAGCTGAGTGGTCTTCAGGAAAAGGCTTCACTAGGAGATTTGAAATCCAGATAAGTATTCTATTTCTGTAATCCAAGAATCAGGAATTCTGAATAACATTTCTATTCTAGTTGATTAAACTGCATATAACTGTGCTCTCTTTTCAATTGCTTCCACATAATCTGCTTTCTACAAAACAGCCAAAATGACCGTTCTAAAATACAAGTCAGACTGTGTCTTCTCTGCTTTCGGATGTCTTTACACACGCGTGCAGTGAAGCTGCAGTTTCTACCATGGCTCACAAATCTCCGCATGTGCTCGGGACAGCTGCCTCTGGTGCGTGTCCACCTTTCTGATTTCATCTCCTCTCAGCCCCTAAGCGGCAGCCTCGTGGGATTCCTGCTGGTTCCCCAGGGTGCTGGAGCCGTCTTCTCCCACCTAGGGACTTTCCCCTTGCTGCTGTGTCTTCACTAGAGAGTGACGTGGTTTGCTCCATCACTGCATTGCCATTTCTGCTTCAGTGATGCCTCCTTGTAGAACTGGCTTTCCCAGTTTTCTTGTTATGACACTTAGAAAGGAATATTACTGACTTCATTACTTGCCACACGCACGTAATGAATATGTAAATAAAATGAAGCAAAAGTGATGAAAAACTATGCTGACTTTGTGAAATGAACTCTGATATCTTCTTTCTAAATTGGTTTTACTTTATTCTATGCTGTTAATAGATCTTGTTCTTGAACGAAATTTATCATATTATCCACAGTTTGGGTGTCAATTCACATTTCAAAACAGTATCTTAAAGACTTTCCTGACAACTCTAAAATATAACTCCTCCCAGTTTCTATTTTCCTACTCTGTTTATGTCCATAGTTATTATCTAACTAATGTTGTGTGTGCGTGTGTGTGTGTGTGTGTTTATGCTTAATTTTCATTCCTTATGCCACACAAACATCTAGGAAATAAATTCTATGAAAGTAAGGACTTTGCATATTTTGCTCAGTGATGTATCCATAGTGCTAAAACCTTGCTTAACATTTAGAGGGTGTAAAATAAGCATTTATTTGTGAAATAATGAATCATATATAACTAATAGCAATAGTTAAAAGCACCAATTCTGGTACCAGATTGCTTGGGCTCAAATCTTGTCTCTACAACTTCCCAGAAGTGTCACTGAGGAAGTTATATTCACTTTCTGTACTTCGGCTTATTCATTTTGGGAGTAGTAAGACATTACTCATAAGTTATTATGAACACTTAATTTATGTAAAAGAGAAAAATGCTGGCACATAGTAAGGTATGTGCTTGCTATTATCATTACTTTTACAAAATAGGATTACGACACATACCTGTAGATATGAAAGTTTAGTGATATCATTATGGATCATTTTAAGAAAACATGTATTTAAGTGACTAATGTGCAAAAGTCTATGAGATGTTCTTATAATAAAAGATGTACATACCACAGACAAGTCTATATTTCTAATATATAAGCTGACAGATAATTTTAAAACTCTCTAAACTCTTTTAGACAGAACTAACTTCCATTGATAGAATACAGGGGAAAAGCAAAAACGTTTAGGAGGAAATAAAATGGCCCACTATAGGAAGCCTTCTGAGACTCCATGCACCATAAGGATTAGAGCTGTAGCTCTTCGTAGGATTGCTTAGATTGGAGAAGATAATAAAACTCCTTTTTATCTCGATGAAAGGGCCAATGGCTATAGCCCAGGCTAGTTTCACACTTTAGTGTCCAAAAGTCCTAGGTCGACCAGAACTGCTATTTCTCTAGGTATTTTCCTTTCAAGAAAAAATGTCTCCAAGAACTTGGAGACGGTCTCTGGCTTCTGAGATACCCTGTTTACCCACTAAAGGGCTGGAGTAAGGAGACTCTTTTGGGAGGTTAAGGGGAATGCTGTCTCCTGCCCTTTTGCTTATAAAATCTTTTTTCCCTCTTTCCTTACCTATGGACAGGATGAGCACTCCCGCAAGACAGCTGACCAGGATCTCATTGTGTCAGTAGGGGCAGGGACTAGGGCAAACAGGGTCTGACCAGAATTCCTAATGTATGACATTGGCACAAAATAAATAAATATGAATAATAACTAATAGTATCGAAATTAAAATTTCAGATGCGTGAAGAAGCTTGAGTCCCAGTAAATTTAGATTTATTTAATTATATTTTGCGTTGCTGGTGATCAAACCCTTGGAGCATGCTGAGCGTGCAGTCTGCCACTGAGCTACATCCTCAGCCTAAGTATATTTATATTTTATTTTCTCTAAAAAAAGATACTAATGTAGACACCCCCTCCAATTCTCTTTTCCAATCAAAAATCATAGTGGTTAAGATTACAGGCTAAGGAGTTAGACTTGGGCTGAATTCCTCATTGTGACTTAGTGTCTTTATCAATAATATGGGAACATGAATAGTACTCTGATACAGTCATTGAAGATTCAGTTGGATACTGTCAGGAATGTAAATGAGCAGATCCCCAGACTTCAAATGACTTGCCCTGGATCAGAGGTTTATTCTAACTTTAAGAAAGGTCGTGACCCAGAACCACCTAGCTAAATGGCTCCCGAATCCCTGCCCCTTAGAAACTGTAATAGAAAAAACAGATGCTCATTATTTTAAGCTGATAAAATTTTGGAGTAATCTGTTACATAGCAATAAGTAAGTAGTCCAGATACTTTATGTCAAATAATGTTCATTCCATATGGCATATATCCCAATGAAGTGCTGGCCACTAGCAGAAACAGTAATGCCTAAAGGGAAGAAAGTAATTACGGCATGCTTATGAGAGCAAAAATAGTAGCTGTGTGCATCTCCAAATTTTAATTCATTCTAACAACTGCACAGAAACCAAACACTATCTCCATAGCACTATAACAACTCTAACAATTCACCCTCTATATCAGAGATGTGGTGGACTTCATCCCTTGTTCCAAAGGCAAAAAGTTCACCCGTTCTCTTTCACCTGGGTGTCCTGCAAAAATTTCTTCTCTCGTATACTCGGTATCACTGATATATCCTGGGAGCAGGTTGTGGTGGGGAGAAGGCAGGCTATGGAGAAAAGACATGAAAGAAAGATCAAACCTCATTGAAATTATTTTTATAACTGAAGTAGAGGGCTGGCGAAGAGGATGTTTGAGAGAATATTTGTGAGAGTGGGAGAAAGGATGCAGAGAGATGAAGTGTAATTGGAGAATAAGGGGAACTGTGAGAAGATTGGGTCTTATGACTATCTTGATATTAAGCTTGTGTTTGAATCCTCTGTACATAATTTTGGTGAGGATTAACCTGACTTGTCCATGAGAGGCACTATTTAGATTAAAGCTTTGGTTAATTCTTATTCTTTTTTTCACACAAACAAATGCGAGTGAGAGAGAGAGATGAAAAGGGAAACAGAGAAGAGAAAATAAGAAAGAAGAAAAACACCACACAATTACAAAACACACAAATTATATCATTCTCTCAGTCCTCTTCAGGCTGCAATCTGAATTCGACCAGTAAACTCTTCCCTACATTCACAAATGGGCAAGCTTTGACTTGGAGGAGGGGAGTCTAGACAGACAGCTGGGTCTGGCTCTTCCTGGCATCTCTGCTCTGCACAGAGCATCACTGTGTCCATAAGGTATCTTTTCCCTTCACCTTTCTCAGTCCACAGCCCACTCTTGCAGCTAACTGAGCCAGCTGTCATGTGTTTTGTTGCCTGCAGGTGAATAAAGAGGTGTGGGGCTGGAGGGACTGCTGGATCTATCTCTCCTATGTAGGCCGCTCTCAGACTAGTTTCAGTTTTGCTCCTGTGGGCGTGGTTAGTCAGAGAATTTTGCTTTTCTCTTGTGATTGGACAGTTTCAATTGAGTTGGGAGGGTGCAGTGAGTGAGGGCTACCCAGTCTTCCGCTGATTTTTCAAAGGGCCTTCTCCATCTCTACTCCCCTCCTCTAGCATCCCCATGTCTCCGCGCTCACCCTCTAGAAGGCTTGTCTGGCTGAACCTCATCGCCAGCTCGTCAGTGGCATCTTCCCTCCACACTCCACAAAGCATCACTTTCTCGCCTGCGAGCTCGCGCTGCCTTGGCTGGGGCAGGGAAGTTCACCTGTGTGTGCTGCCTGGAGAGCCGGGCAGGACAGAGAAAAATGGGGGATTGCTTGCTGTGGCGCCGCTTGGACTCCCTTCCTCCTCCGTGGCCTGGCAGTTGTGGTCTGTTGCTCCCCGAGGCACAGCACTCCCATGCGCCAGCCCCAGGTCCCACGTCAGTCCCATGTCCTTGTTCTTGATTTATCCACTAACTTAATCTCTGTCCTCTGAGTGATTCTTTGGGTTTCAGGTTCTCCGGTGCCCTAACCTGGGAGTAGCTTGCTCACTGAGTTCCCTCTCCCAGCAGCGAGGGAGGGCAGCTTAGAAGCCTGCCCCCTCCCCCAAGTCCTACAGCCCCTGCGGCACTGGCCCGCGGGGTGTTAGATCCACTCCCACGATGGCGATGGCGTGTTCCAAGACCTGGAATGCAAAGGGTGCTGCAGCCCACAGGATCCTGGCTTCCCCTTCTGACCCTGATCCTGGACTCCCTGGACTCGATCTGGTTAGTGGATTCCTCCTCCTTCAGGTTAGTTCTCACATTTGACTTTGTTTGTCTCTTCCGGTTCTGCATACCCGAGTTCCCAGTGGAACTTTGCTTAGCGTCCCTCCTGAACTTCTGCCTCTAGTCTGCCGTGATGTTCTCAGACTATTTTCTATTTTGAGACAAGGTTCCACTAAGTTGCTAGGTTAACCAGGCTGGGGTCAAACTTGAGATCCTCCTGCCTCAGCTTTCCAGAGTTGCTAGAATTGTAGGCAGGCACCCCTTTTTCCATTTTCTTAAAATTTGAACCTAAAACTTCTGCAGGACTTAGCCATTCTACTCCTGCTTATTTTTCTGAGAAACAGATCATGTCCACACAAATACTTGATGAATACTCATAAGACCTTTGTTATTATCCCAAACTGGAAACAATTCAAATGTTTCTCAAAAGGTGAATGAATAAAACATTGCAATATACCCATAAATAAATGTCCTTCAAAATGACAATGGCACATAATAACTTGTATGAATTTCAAATGATTTATGCTGAATGAAAGAAGTCAGACAAAAGGAAGTACATAGTATATTATTTCTTTTATATAAAATTCTAGAAATTTAAAGCTAATTTATAGTGACAGAAAACCTCTGTTGTTTCCCACGGATCGAGCTAAAATAGGAATGGACTATAGAAGGGCACAGGAAAACTTGTGAGTGTATTAAAATGTCCATCATCTTGACTGTATGGTTTCATGGCGTATGAGGAGGTCTGAACTCATGAGATTGTACACTTTAAATACAGGCAATATAAACTTCACCATATACATACATCTGAATTAAGTTGTAAAAGTTAAAAAGAGAGAGGTTTCTGTATTTATTTAAAAACAATATGCTCCTTATAAAAGATTTGCATAAAACATACAGGAAGATTAAAGGTAAATAGAAAATTTATCATATAAATAACCAAAAAAGAGTTGCATGGTCGTATTATTATTAGGCAAGTCGAATCGAGGCAGAAATCAATACCAGAGATAAAACTGGTGAGCTTTATTAAAATATCGGGGTGCGTATATGCCTAATTAATTAGTTTGAATCCGCAAAGAGAAGTAGACTGATCCATAATCACAGCAGGAGTCCCTAACATCCTTCATAACTGATAGAACAAGTAAAAATCAGTCAGGACACAGAAATGTTGAAGTATTTTTATATGAGAAAATATTAATTTTCTTTAACTACCTTGAAAATTAGTGCTCCAGCCTCCAACTCTCCACTTCTTCAAAAGCGTCTTTCACAATTTTATCCTTCCAGATTTGTCTATTAACATTTTCTAGAGTAGTAATTAAATAATAAAGAAGGCACCTCCTGGTGCCTTTATGTTCATATTTCCTTTCTTTTTCATTTTCATGTTTTTCTACTATATTTCCTTTCCATATTTCTATAGAGGCATTTTAAATTTTATTATGGTGTCTTATATTTTCCATAATTTCTTCTTATTCTAATAGATTCATTTTAAAAAGAATCATAAATTATATATTTTATTAATATATTAACACTTTATTAACACTTTCTGAGGGTAAGAACTACATGCATTGTTTCTTCTTTGAAGCATCTCCACTTCCTCTTGGGTAAGATTTTTTTGTGTTTACCACAGTCTTTGTTTTAGATCATAGGTTTTCCTCAGATACTCTGTTATGGTTTGTGTCTAGATGTCCCCCCAAAGCCTCATGTGGTAAGAGATAGCTGGATCTAGAGTGTGCGGTTACTAAATTAATCTATTGATCGCTTTGGCATGGTTCTGCTGGGATCAAGAATGTGAGACTGAGATTGGGGGTGGGAGTGCGGGCCACCCTGGAGACAGGTAGCCTAGATAAAAGATACAGGAAGAAGCTAACTAGCTGCTTGTTTGCATTGCTTATTTGCATACATTCCTTGCATTTACTCACTTTACTTTGCGGCCGGTCGGCTGCCGGTCTGCCCTGCCTCTGTCATGCTGCCCTGCCTCAGACCCAGCAGACTATAGACTGAAACCTGTACAAGCTAAAATAAACTTGGTCTCCTTTAACTTGTGAGTGCCGAGTATTTTTCCCAGCAACAAGAAAGTAAGACATGTAATAAATGACCTTGAAGATTCAAGAAAACTTAATTCTCAGCAATTTTCCAGTCACAGGTAAGAGTTCAAGTGTTGACTGACTGGCTACTTAGCAAGAGGAGAGTTTGCTGCGATTTAAGGGCAGTCATTTTCCTGTACCATTCTCCAAGAGTTTATCACTCATTTAGTGATGCTTCTCTCATCCTTTGTGGTTATATGGGAGTCCTTTCGATAAAAAATTTTATAATCAGAAAAGAATGGACATAAACGTGTATCTTTTGAATCTCATATTAAATAAAATCAAATCAACATTTTTGAAATTTAGTTAGAATGTCAGATTTTAAAAAAATTAATAAATTTAGAGATCATTTAACATTAATCATTATAACTTTGGTCCATTGCTAATTTCCTGGATTTTTGTCCCCAAACTTCGATGTGAAAACTGTGTGCAGATGTGTGTCTATTACTTACATATTTTCTTCATATTGCCAGCAGGGGAAGTTCATTTATTTCAAATTATAATTTTCATGGATTATATTCACTCTGAGTCTTATACAGGCCTCTGATACTTTTTAATCAGCGTGTTATCAGAGAGTAAATGAGCCATCATAAAACTCACACACACACAGATGGCAGCCTGAAATGAAAAACTTTTACAGAGAAGGCAGCAGGCCAGCACATAGGGAATGGGTTTAAGAGTCCAAGTGCTAATTAGCAGGAAATGAGAAGTAATTCACTCAAAGTGAAGCAAAGAAAACATAGTTGAAATATTAGAAACCCATTAAACTACAAGAATACTTCTGCAAGATGAGAGTGTCAGGAGGGAGGCTACGGAATCTGTAATCTCCAATTTTTCCAGAGTAAGAGGTGACACCTGTCTAAAGGGGGAAGTAATTAAAAAGTAATGACACCAGCGGTGCCCATCCACAGTGTAAGATGAGGCTCCTGAGGAAGCTTACATGCCTGAAGTGATTCTGTACTTATTCTCCACTGTCACCTTTCTTCCACGTTAGGAAGTCTTGGGTCTCTGGCCAAACGCCGTCAGGCCACATCAGCCTTTGACTGACAAGCGCTTGTGGTGCTGTGTGTGCTTCTGTGGGGTGGGGTGCGGGCGAGTCCGGACCTCGTGCAGGAAGAGCTGAGGTGTTCTACTTTTCCAAAGTGAAATTTATTGGCTAAGGAGTTTCTATTTTCTTTTTTACTCCCGCTCCTTCTCAACTACCAACTGTGTGCCTGCACCCGAGGAAGACTCTGAAAGACATTTTAGTGGTCATTTTAAATGAAAATATCATCAGACTTTAATGGTTCATCTTTCAGCTCAGAAATGGAATATTAATTTCAAGTCCTTGTCACCCCAGTAATAAATGACTCTGCCTAAAAATGATGAAAGCAAATCTCAGTGTATTCAAAGTCCATTTTCAGAACAACAACATGAAATAAGTGGCCCAAACATGTACATGAAAATTTGTTTTTAAAAATTTACCTATTTAAGCTACTTTAAAGAAAATCTTTAGGTATCTTAGACCCCTGTGGAATTGACCTAGGTCCAAACTCAAACTTCCTAGGCTATCAGAATCCAACAAAACATCAACACATTTGAAGCAGATGCCCGGAAAGATAATAAAGAAAGTTTGGAATTCCTGAGGGTAGGCCCAAGAGAAGGGGTTTATAAACTGAGAAAGACAAAGCTGTCAAGGAGGGCTTGCAAGGAAAGCCCTTGAAGCCCTCCTTGACAGTTTTCCTTGCAAGAAAAGCCCTTGAAAGTTTTACAAACCATGATAGTAATTGTATGTAATTCAACTATATGTAGCTAGTGCTATCATATTCTAAAATTGTAAATGTTAAATGACCATTTTTGGTAAAGCTAGAGTGACAGAAGTAAAGTAAAGGAGTTCTTTTTCTGGAGACTAAAAGTGAAAACAAAAAAGTCTTGTGAGCCAAGGTCAATGAAGTGAAAGAACGCATCTTTCAGAAAGTTAACCCAAAATGGGTGGTAAGAAATATCTTGTATGGAGGCTTCCCACAAGTGATGTCACCAAGATGTCAGTGTAAAGAGTGAAATCATTGAGTATATGACTGGGTAAGAGTGTGATCATTTGATGGAATGGATGTCAAAGTTCTAACAGATACAGTGAAAAATGGACACAGGATAGAGAGTAAAAAATAAGTCTTCCTGTGTTTCCACTGGCTTTATCATCTTGAGCAAGTCATATAATTCTCTGAAACTCAGATTTTGAACTATGAGGTGTGGGAAATGGTATCTCTACCATTTATCTTATAAAATATGTGCAGAGATGGCCTCCACCATCATTCTAGGAGAGATTGATTTGTTTCCTTTGGACCATAACAAATGTTCCTAAATATAAATCTATGACATTGACATTTAGAAAGTAGAGCATATAAACCAGATGTGGTATTGCACATTTGCAATCCCAGTACCTTGGGAGGCTGAGGCAGGAGAATTTTAAGCTTGAATCCAGTCTGTGCAACTTAGTGACTTAGTGAGACCTTGTCTCAAAATAAAAAATAATGAGCAGGGGCTTTAGGTCAATGAGAACTCCCTAGGTTCAATCCTCAGTACTGCAACAAACAAACCAAACCAAACCAAAACAAAACCAAACCAGGATGGAATACAGGCAGTCAGTAACCATCATTAGTTTCTTACACACAAGTGTGTGTGTGTGTGTGTGTGTGTGTGTGTGTGTGTATGTATTGGTTGCGGGGGAGTTAGGCCTACTTTTGTGGTGCCATGACTGCCTCTTTTCATACTATGCTCATTTTTTTCTATAATATGTGGCCCAATTTAAATGTGTACCTGGACTTCCATGCACATGTACATGTTAATCTGGTATCTGTGATACAGAATTCCAGTACTGGATTGCAAATTCACAATCTCAGTAGAGCACACCCATCCAGAAAATCATGTATTTACACAACTAATGAAGATGATGAAAAAGAAAACACATTATTGGAAGTAAAGTTTTATAGATTTTCTTTTCTTCCTGGTCCTAAAAAACATCTAGCTTTTTTAGATGGAAAAGAAAGGACGCTCTACCTGCCTTACAAACACCAGAGCTTTCGTCTTAGTGATTGCCAGTGCGGCATCTCACATTTGCCCAAAGTCCTTTTGAAGTAGACCCGTTCCTGAGTGTGAGCAGCTGCTTCTGCGTTACAAGCTACTGCAGCTACACATGCTGCCTCAGTGGTGGTTTGTTATGTTGCTGAGGAAGGTCATTCTGTTCATAAAGACACACACACACACACACACACACACACACACACTCACTCTCTCTCTTTTGTGGTATAATCTGATCTTGGGTAAAATGCATAGAGAAATGAATCCCAAACTTGTTAGCTTCATAGATAATGCCAGGAGCAGAAGAATGTTTTTCCTTTTTTGGTATGATGGGTCGAATTGGGCCTAAAATGGGAAAAAAATAGAAGCAAGAATCAGCAGATTGACTACCTGAGGAGGGAAATTATTTGCAGCTGTAGGACAAAT
>QZML01002194.1:94898-108439 GCA_016801275.1 Hystrix brachyura
TTTTGGCTTTTTGAGACAAGGTCTCACTATGCAACCAGGCTGGTCTCAAGCTTGTGGTGACTCTTCTGACTCATAAATTAAGCTATTTTAGAAAGATATGTTAAAACAAGCATTCATATATTCATTGGTTTTAGTTTTTCTAATTTTCTGATATACATGGTGAAAATTAATTTTTATGTTTGGACATATGTGATGTATCCTCAAAGTTAAAATATATCTGTATGCTATGTTGATATCTTTTTAGCCCTTATGATCTCTTGACTTTCTCCAATTTTATACTAAACCAAATTCATAGTGTTCAAGTACTATATTTGTTTTAGCATTTGAAGAGAGTCAAGCAGAGAGATGCTTTCACTAATTTCACCTAATTTTCACAGTGCAAACTTAGAGAAGTATGGTGCTAAGACATTATAAAAATGCTAGGAAATAGGAATTGTAGATCCAAAATTTCCACTTACTTATATTAGAGAGTTGTCTAGCTTCTTTGGTGTTTATCTGAAAATTAATGGTGTGAAATGCTTTTGCTGTAATTTGCCATACTCCCTGAAATAGTTTATTTTTCAAATTAAGTTATATAGATTTACTGAATGTAAAGTGCAGCATGGGTTTTATCCAGGTGGTTTTAATACCAATTAAGGGATGACCTTTAATGAGGCTTCACTATTCTGATAATTAATACTTGTAAGATACTTCTATAAAGTTCATGATTCTACTATGGAGGATATTCTAATTTATTTGAAAAGATAATGTTTCCACTTTCTTTACATTATGTTGGCTATGAGGTATTAGGAGATAAAACCTTGGGAAATATTAATATGACTAAGAGCCAAGCAAGAGCCAAAATGTTGACAATGTTGCAAACTAGAAAGTGCTTCCTATGCTGTTGTTTTGCAAGTAGGTCATGCATTGTACTTGCAGTGCAATTGTTCACAGGGACACAAGCAAGTCAAACTAATTTAAAAAATCTGAACACATATACACATACCCACAAACACAGATATTCCATGAGAAAAGTGATTAATTTTATTGTGCTTTTAGTATGGACTACTATTCTTTAAGAGTCCATATTAATTTGCATAATTATAGCTAGTTTTAGAACAGTGGCATGCATGTTTTTGTTTTTATATTTCTGAACCTAAATTTTGCCTTGTAATTTATTTATTCAAATGTATAGAGGTAGTGGCTTATAATTAATGTGTAAAGCTGTGAAATAAAGCTGCAGGAATCAAATTTCATACTATGATTGTTAGTGCTGTTTGAGGATACTATGATGGAATGGTCAGCAAACTCCTTTTTCACTTGTCCTGTATAGCCTCGTGGAGCCATGGTGACCGTGGTGTCTTCTTTGAGACACGAAGAATGAGAAGTAAAGACAAAGGGGCCTTTTTCAAGGTTAGTGAGCCACTTTTAAAGAACTTTTATCTAAGTACCTGCTTGCAATTCAAGATCGGCTTTCATCTCCTTGGCTACCTCTATTTGTGAAGGAAGACAGGAAGTGTATGTTTTAAATACAGGCACATGTCTAAAAATGGTTCTGATACAAAGGAGAAAGCAGAAAATATACTCAGCACAGTGATCTCTAGCACAAGAAAACAGAAAACTGAGAGTGTAGGTAATTAGTGGAAGATGTGCTAGATGGAATATTAATACATGATTATTCTGAGATTGGAAGTTGATGTAAATCCTGACAGGTAAATTTTCATTTCATTGTTTACCAAGAGAACGAACTGTGAAAGGATAGTTTAACTTAGTCTTTCTAAATCATGGGTAGAAAATACTATTGGTAAAAGAATTTAGGTTCTGTTCTCACAAACTTACTTTTGGAAATTAAATCTGATGGAGAGGTCGATGCCTACCCAGTGCTGTCTTCTGCTGCCTTCCTGTTTGAGGTCCCGGACACATGTGTCTTTCAGCTGTCTCATTTCCTCATTTTCTCTTCCTCTTCATGTCCCTGAAAACATCAGTTAACTGACAGCCACGAGAAATAAGATGCCCAGTCACAAAATCCAGTGGCATATTTCAGAAAGGAATTACATTCTACAAAAGTGTGCTGTGTAATTATGATTTTATAAGTGGATATGAATTAAACATGTTCTCATTTGACAATTAAAAAAATCTTGATTATGGCATGGAATGAGGTTGCTTTTAATAATTTAGTAAAAAAAACTACCTCATTCTCCGAACCCTTGAATCTTAATGAACAAGTAGGGTGGATAGACTCGGGAGCCTGCAGTTAATCATGGAAATGTTAAAATTATTCCCTTCGTTGTTCAAAAGGAAAAAAATGGCTAGAGCATGACAAATTTGAGAACATGTTATGCATACAGACAAATTCAAGGACATATTTACAAGCAAATTAATTAGTCCAACATTTTCAATGCTTAAAGGAAAATTAAAACGAATGTACTTATACTTGATGATATCTTAGAGTACCTTGAAGTAGAACAACTGAAAAAGCCAGATGAAATCCAAACCCGTCCTCTCACTGACGTTGGAAAGCTCTTGTAGTAACAAGGAGAAAAGACCTGAGTTCAGGAGGTGAAACTGCAGGGAGTTGAGTCCTTCTGTATTATTTATTGAAGTTAAAATTAACATATTCTAGATCTAAAAATAGACACACAGACCAATGGAATGGAACAGATATCTTAGAAATAATCCCAAGAATATACTGTCAATTAATTTTCACGCCAAACCATAAGATCCCTATGAGAAAACATAGGGAAGACCTTGATTTTGGCCTAGACAATATTTTTTTTTTGCTATGACACTATAAATTTAAGTAGCAAAGGCACAAAGAAATGAGACTACTTGTGCAGACTAAAATGGTGTGTACATTAAAGGAGACAATATAAAAAGACAGCATATGGATTGTGAGAAAATATTTCCAAAGCATATGTCTGATAAATTGACCCCAAATATGTAAGGAAATCATACAGCTTAGTAAAAACAAAACAAACAGAATCAAAACCAAAAATAAAATTCTAAATAACCTGATTTAAAGATCTAAACCTGATTTAAATAGACATTTGTCCAAAGAAAACCTCAGAATGGCCCATAAGTGTATTAAAAATGGGGAGTATTACTAATCACCAGGGAAATGCAAATCAAAGCTACAATGAGATACCAGCTTATGTCAGAATGGCCACGATCGAAATGACCAGCGATAACAAGGGTTGGGACAGGCATGGAGAAGAAAAGGACGTTTATATACTATTGGTGTGCATGTAAATTGGTACAGTCATTAAAGAAAGAAAAACTGAAAAATAGAACTATCACATTATCCAGCAGTCTCTTCTCTGTGTGTATTTCCAAGGAAATGAAATCAATACCTCAAGGAGAATTCTACACACCTGTGGTCATTACAACATTATTCTCAATAACAAGATATAGAAATAACCAGAAACTTTGTCTAAGGATTAATAAAACTTTTGTTATATTAGAACAAAACATTCTAATAGAAAACACACACACACACACACACACACACACACCCACACACACACACACACCCACACCCACACATGGATACACACAGAGGAATATTATTTGACCACAGAAAAGAAGAAGTCCTGCCATTGGGACAACATAGTTGAATTTATTGGACATTCTGCTGAATGAAATAAGCTAGGAGCAGAACGACTAAAGTTGCATGATTTTACTTGTATGTGGAATTAAAAAACACAAATACAAAGAAGCAGTGAGTAGACCTGTGGTTACCAGAAGCTGAGGATTGGGGAAATGGGGAGATGTTGCTCAAAGCATGCAAACTTACCTGAATGAACAATTTCTAGAAGGCTGAAGTACAGTATGGCAACTATAGTTGATGTATCATATATTTAAATATTTAAATTTTGCTAAGAGAACAAATCTTAGATATTTGTATCACAGAAAGTTACTATTGTGAGATGAATATGTTAAGAAACTTGAGTTTGATATTTTATAATGTATACATAGAAAGTCACATTACACATCTTGAACATATATAATTTTTATCAATCACATATCAACATAGTTGAAAATAAAAATATTGGTACAGTTTATGGCAGCCAGTTTTCTGCTGTATATCTAGCCAACAGATTCATATGCATGTGTGTGCCGAGACATATTGGGCATGAATGTTCACAGCAACATTATTTATGACTGGCAAGACTAGAAATATTCAATAGTACAATGGCTAACTAAATTGAAATATATTCACAATGGAATAGTAGTAAAACAAATCATAATATAAACAATATCAAGGAGAAAACTCACAAATATAATTTTGAGGAAAAAAGTCAGACAGGATACATAGAGTATGATTCTATTAACTAAAAAAAATCGCAAGTCTAATCTGTGTATGAGAAATAGGACAGTGAGTATATTTTAGGAAATAGAGAAAATTGGTGACTAGTTGCAGATAATGGGAGGAATAATGATGGGAGCTTTTAAATCCCAGTGATGTTCTAGTAATCACCTTAGTGGTACTAATGGGTGCCATTTGTTTTGTTACAATTTGCTGAGAAGTAACTGTATGATTTTGCATTTGTGTCATATCTTAATAAAGTTTATTTTATTTTTTAAAAACAAGTTCTATTGTATATATTTAACATATACAATATGACATTACAGGATATGTAGAGACAGTAAAGAGGCTAGAGTGAAGCAAATTGATGTATCTGTGGTTTCACAGCTACCCCTTGTTTTTGTAGCAAGAGTAGCTGAAACCTTCTCATTTAGCATGAATCCCATATTCAGTACAATTCCATTACCTGTAGTCCTTGTGTTGTACATTAGTTCTTTAGACTTGTTCATCTTATATAGTTACAACTTTACATAAAGTGGTATCTTAAAAAAGAAATTTGAGCTAGAATTTTATATTAGGCCATGTGTTTACTCAAATGTAAGTAAATATATTTATAGGCATATAAAAAACTGTACTGTAAGCCATTTTTTTGTGGGAACTTCCCATACTAGAAGAGAAATAGGTTCTAGTGATACTGAAGTCATGAATGATAAAGTATCTTGGTAAAGTTTATTATTTTGCAAAACAACAAATTAACAAAATAACTAAAACTATTACAAGTAAGAGAAATACATTCCTAGTAATTGAGAGCTGTTATAGTAGACATTATAAACAGAAGATTGTGTAAACCCAAAATAAATGAGAATGAATAAAGGATATTTCTCACAGGGGAGAAGATACAAATAAACATGCTTATACATTTCTGTTAAAGAAAACTGACATGAAGTTAATGGTATACATAAGTATTAAACAACTAAATTCAACATATTCAATAGAAAAAAGTACATAAAACACAATAGGATTGTATAAACTATCAGTATCACTCTTAAAAAATATATGTTAATATATGTTGAAAAAAGTATGTGAAATATATGTAAAAAGGTTAAACTCACCAATTAAAAGATAATCATCTCTGAATAGATGAATCTCTGACAATGTTTTTCGTATGACAGAGAGAATCGAAAATAAAGCAATCTTAATGCCAGAAAGTACAGTATAGGTGTTTTACAGGCATAATAAAGGATGTGTGGATTGTCAGAGTACATAAATAATCTACTAGATCAAATGATAGAACAGTTAACAAAGATGGATGGATTATGCACATAAGGTAAAATTAGGGCCATGAAGCCTCTAGAGAGAAACAGAGGAATAAAATTAAAGTATTTTTCTTCAAAGGGCATCATTAATGAAATAGAATGGCAAGTCACAGACTGGAAACAAACATTTGCAAAAGCGGTCTCTCACAAAAGAACTGTAGAATAAAGAACTGTTACAACTCAATCAATAAAGTAGGCAAAAAATTTGAGTAGATCATTCACAGAAGAAATAGTGTACAATTTATCAGTAGGCCTTTGGAAAGCCTTTCAGCATCAGAGAAAAGAAATTAAAATCATCAGGGCCGCTATCTCCTCTTCAGCAGCCTCCGTTCTTGGCTCAGTCTACTCTAGTCAGAATTCCATCCCCATCACACAGCAAAAATGCCTTGGTCAGGATGCTCAGTGTTTCCAAATCCAGGGCTTCTCCCCTCTGCTTATGCTTCCTCTTTAAGCAGAATTCCTTGGAATTGTTTACTCCCTCAGACTCGAAACACTTTCTTCTCTTAGCTCTTTTTATAGCACTGCCCAGACGTTTCACTGAAGTGGGAAATCACGCACCCAAACTGCTCACTCAACACATCCTTAGGCAGCCCACACTGAGATGCTGAGAAGAAATCCTGAGTCTCTCCTCCCTTCTACCCTTCCTATCTGTTGATAAGCAACTCTCCACCCAGTCGCTCAACAGAAAAGAGAGTAACACTTTATTCCTTCTTTTTAAATCATTCCCCACACCCAACAGATCAACAATTCCCATAGATGTAGCTGTCAGAAAAATATTTTTAAAAATTGAGTCCAACTGACAGTTTTCACTAGAAGCATCAATTTCTAGCCAGTTATGTTTGCTTGGCAACAGCAAATATCTTCCCAGCTGTCTCCTTGCAGGCCCTCTTTGCTCCTCTCCAGTCCACTCTTTAAGCAGCACTGGCAGGGACCACACACATCTAAGTGGTTCTTGTCCCTCTTCCTTTCAAGTGTCTCTGCACAGCTCTTGCAGTAAGGTCTAAGCACTTTACTAAAAACAGTAAGCACAAAAATAAGGTGCTTTCTGCCTGGCTCCACCTCCATTCTTTCTCATCTCTTATCTCTCGTCCTTGATCATGTTCCTGCTCTCCTCCTCTCCTTCCTCATTTCTCATCTTCTTCTTGTCCCCCCTTGTGCTTTTCCTGTATCAAAAGCACATAAATCTTTCTCAAGTGTAGGAGTGGCTTCCATGTTCAGCTTCCCCCTATCTGGAATTCTCTATCCATATCGTTGGATGCACGGGTGATGTAAGGGTGAGTCCTTTCAGCATTTCCAGTCTCAGCCCTCTTAACCAGTCACCACTTCTTTATCACAGATACCTACTTCTTTTCTTCACAACACTTATCTGTACTATTCATTGAGTTGCTCTTTTTTATTGTTTACTCCTCAGCCTCTAACTACGTGAAAATATAAGTAATGATTTTGTTATCTTTACATATCAGTATATCTCCAGGGCCCAAAATATGTGTTCGATAAATGGTAAATGCTGTGCGAGACAGCGTTGCTAGGGCTAGTGATGTGGGCAGTGAAAGAATTTACCAAGATCAGAGGAAAGAGAAAGACAAGAGTTTATTTAGGTTCAGACCACTCTATTGTGGAGGTTGTGGCAAGACAGAAGGAGGCCTGGGCCTGGGGCGCAGGTGGTGCTGTTCTAAGAGGAATAGTGAGGGCTGGGAGGCAGGGATAGCTTGGACCCGAGGACGAGGGAAGAAAGGGAGAACAGGACCGTGCAGCTCTTTGTGTCCTTCAGGTGCATGATGAATGCCATCCCTGTGATATGTGCCAGGGTGATGGCCACCTAACAGCCACGCTGGCTACAGGAAGGCTCGCCAGTGGCTGTTTCGCCACAAATTTTGAAGAATACTTGACTTTTAGTGCCCAGTGAAGACCAAAATGGGTTCTCCCTGACTGCTCAGCTCTCCACAGTAAATAAATTCATGCATGGAAATTATCTGTGAAAACTATTGATCCAAATAAAAGATTTTCATTGTTTAGCCACGTCCCTGAAACTCAGTGTGAGCGAGCATTCAAAGTAAGAGAGTAAAGACTAAGAGAGAAAAAGATAAAACCTGACCACATGAAGTTAATTTAGTTTAGATTTAACACAGAGAAAACAGAAATGAAAATAATGATATTTTACTTTATTTGGGAAGAATTGAAATAGAAATGCAACTTCACTTTTATTAGTTTTTGTCCTACAGCTCTTTGGTATGTGTTTTGTCTAATTAAATTAAATTAACAGGATACTACATTGTGGATAATGATTCTAGAAATCTGTACTTGAGAGTGATAAATTAAGTTTGAACACTAATTCAAGCTGCTTAAGAAAAGCAATTTGTAAGCATACTATTTAGACTCTTGAATTTAGAAGACAATGAATCTTAGTCTGTGGTCAGGATCTAGGTAGAGAATATTCACGAAAAGACTTTTCTTTCTATTTTTCTGCAAGTTTTAGGGCTGAAAAACGTATTTACCCTTTGGAATATATATTGGGAGGACTAATGGTTAACAAAGGAAGACCAATAATTCAGGAGAGGTGAGGAACTGTTGAACAATGGGCTATTTTATAGGGTTAAAATGGTCAGAGATATAATTATTGATGTGAAATGGTTGAGAGGGTATTTTCTGCTCATGGCAAATTCTGAGTATAATGCTATAGAAATGTTTAGATGCTAATAATGTTAGTTTAAGATTTGCAGGGTGGTCTTAGGAGGTTATGAATATTTGAAACAGATCTTTTGTCCCTGTCTTGTTAGCTATTTTAATGGAAATATGGTAGTCCCATTGTATTATCTGCAGCCTCAGAAGAAAGAGATCTGTTTCTAATCAGTTTTAATTATCTGCCATCTTATCTACAGAGCCTGTAATCCCATTCCTGGCAACCTTTGGAAGGTCATATGCACCATTTGTTTTCTGCTATCTCACATGAAGTATGAATTGACAAGAGGAAAATGTAATAAAAAACTACACAGCACTTGACAGGCTTTGAGGGAATTTAAAGATTTAATAACCATTTAACATGAAGTTAAAGTTATTACATAAAGCATACCAATAGCTGGAAAAGAATAACTAAAGCATGATGTATATTACAAATGAAAAATGAAACACGATGGTGAATTGTCTTTTTTTTTTTTTTGCTAATATATTAAACACAAACACTATATACCATTCGAGTTAATTCTTCTTACACAAGTACTTGGCATAAATAGTAGCAGCTTGATTGATTCTCATAGTTTTATTTTGAATTCTGTTTTTCCATTTGTTTGTTTTAAACCTTACTTTTTAAAATTAAGAGTTTCTTTTGTGTGTGCTAATTTTTGGACTGATCAGTATCGATCTTTTAGGCACAAAATTTTCTCCTGAAGTGTAACAGTCTGCTAAGGTCATTGCCCTTCTTGGTTTGCTCTGGAACAAGAAATTTTCCAGGCTGCTGGATTTTCAGGGCTAAATTTTTGGAAAGTCTGGGACACTTGGTCATCCTGTCCCCGACAAGAAGAATATGGAAAGGTCTTTGAAAACATGAGATGAAGCAGGAAAAAAGTTTCCTCCTGTTTAACTGTGTAAATTAATGTGTCAGCCTATTTCTGATTTTAAAAAATGCCATCTGATTTTTAGGATATTTCTCAGCGAAAATGTGCAGGTTGGAAAAGTTAGCATACTGAGAGCAATGAACAATGTCAAGATAAAAAATATGTTTTGCTAGAAGTGTAAGAAGTTCTTGTAGAGAACTGACGTGGTGGTCTCAGTGTTCTGTTATAAAATGATTTGAAACTTTTTAAATTCACAATATCCAAATAGTTTCAGAGATTTATTGAATTCAGTCACAATCATCTTTAACGTCTGTAAACTTCTACTTAGCATCTTCCCTATGAATTGTATTGCATTTATGTTTCATTAAAGAGGTAATCTCACATAGTATCATTTCTAAGAGAGGTGCTTATAGGGGCTGAGATTGAAAATTTTATTAATATAAAATAAATATACCTCTCTATGTTTATACCTCTCTATCCTTACTCTTAGTCTTTTTGAAGCCATTGTCTTACTAGATTTTCTCAAGTTGCACTTCTACATTTTTCCTGGAACTTTCCAATTCATCCTTCTAAAATTCTTCATGCCAAGTAAATGCTGAGATTTCCCAACACTCTATTCTTCCTCTCCCTTTCCTTTCCTTCACTACTCTGTCTTTATTTTTTCCTCCCCCTCTTTTGCTCGTTTCTCTTATAAAAAGTGACTTTGGATCATACTGGGGGGGTGATCTTATCTAACCTTGTGGTTTTAATTTTGACTCTATACTGGTGACTCTCAAATTTACATCACTAGCCCAAAACTCACTCGTTAGATTCCAATTTAGGCGTCCAGTTGCTACCAGAGCTGTGCAACCAAGGTGCATGTCTTCTTCAATATCAACATGATAGAAACTGCCCTCATAATTACAATTATAGAAATGTCCTTTTCTTTTTTTTTAGTGCTGGGAATCGAACTCGGGCCCTTATGCTTGCATGGGAAGCACTCTAACCACTGAGATAAATCCCCAGCCCAGAAATGTCTTTTTCTTAAATAGCTCTTGCTTCCCATTTTCCAATTCAGAGTACAGTAGGAACTTTTCCCAAAGCCTAGAAATTGGGGCTTATCTTTATCTTCCTATCTATTGATGATTTTTATCATTTCTATCCTTCCTACGCTATCCTTGTCTAGTTCTCTTGATGCAGACCATCAGTTTTGCTCACCTGAATTACTGCAACAAGCTGTAATTTGTCTTCCTGTGGATGAATGGCCTTGTCCTTTCTTCAATAAATTCTATATACTGTAGCCAGTTGCATTCTAAACAATGAATCTTACCATATCATTCTCAAATTAGAAGTTTTTCAAGGCTGAAGTCCAAATTCTTTGGCATAAATGACACAGCTTTCATGGTCTCTCATGTATGTACCTGTCTAGTTTGATCCCCGAATACTTGGTTGTTCCATCCCTGAAGCTTTCCTGCCCTGTTAACATTTTTCAAACTTCAGCTCAGGACACACATTCTTAAGGACGTGTATTAGTTGCTGCTAGTATAACAAAATAATTGTGTGTTCCTCTTACATAAGCATTTATATATTTATTGTAATTATTCATTGTCTTCTCCATAAAGTATTAGATCTTTGTGTGCAGGGACCATGTATTATTTATCTTTCTGATTTCAGCACCTAGCACAGGAGGTGGCACATAGTAGATGGTCAGCAAATTCTAAATCAAATTGTGGATGAGAGCCTTCTAGCAAACCTCAGTATGACTTTCTGAATCTGACTATCACAAAGTAAAGGGATTTCTATGCAGCCTTAAAGAACAAGGGTATAGCTCTTTACATTGCTATACTTTTCATGCTGGCAAGAATCAAGATGAAATCTTATATTGTCTGTATAGTTGAATTTGTGTTTTCTCTCTGTCTTTTTCAAAATGAATATATTTTCTATTGTATTATAGTCTCACACATCTGTTAGTGCATGTTTTATAGTACCAGATAACAGTTATGATAGACTATAACTTATTTTTTAAGTGAACTAAGTATGAGTTTTAATCTAGGTACTGCAACTTGTTAGTCTATAATTCTCTACACATTATTTGCCTCCTTTTATTGTTAGTCTTCATATTTAAAGCAGAAGAATGATAATGGTACTTTTTTAGGAAAGTTAGAAACAATGTGTGTCAAATAAATAACACTGTAGATGGTCCGTAAATTATTATTATGGTGGGACCAGCAACAGCAGTCTGTGTTCCAGCAACAGCAGCAGCTATAATTCTACCGCAAAACTGAATTCCCTTGTTTTAAAATAAAATCTGTGGAGTATAAAAAATATGAAATTCCTAGGGCATGAGTGAGTTCATACTTTCACATTCACATTTTACTAAGGGCACCATCATAGTAAAAGATCTAGATTATTTATTTTGATTTTTTCATATCCATAAACTTGTAAATTCATACATTTATTGAATTGCATGTCAGCATTATGGGAAGATGCAAAATGAGGCACTCCGTTATCACAAAGGAGCTTAAAATTCAATCAGGGAGCTAAGAAAAATAGAAGTAAAAGTGCTTGAAAATAAAATTTTTCCCTCAGTATATTGTTAAAACCAATTAGCAATACTCACCACTTTATATGAAAAAAAGCCAAATTTGTAACCAGGCAATATTAATTTAAAAACGGAAGTATATATTTCATTTACTGTCTTTATGACATCATTTAGTATACTGCTTTTAGATACTAGTTTTCTGATTACTTTGTTTGTTTCAAGAGGATTTATTGGGTATTGCATAATACTTTATTAAATAACTACATAGAACACAGTCTTTTCAAAATCACAAGAAATATTCACCCAAATAGACCATGCTCAGAGCAACAACAAAGAATTTAATTTCTAGGGGCAAAAAAGAATTGAAATATGTTATGCTGTAAATCAGGACAAAGAGGTGTAACAGATATTATATAAAAGGAAGATAATATACAAAGGAGAGGAGAACTAGAAAGAGAGAAGGGGGAAAAGCAGGAAGGGAAAAAAAGGAAAGAAAAGGGAAAGGGAAATAATGGAAAAATATGAATAAACCTGCTGTAAATAGGGAAGGAGGGAACAGAAGGGAGGGGTAGGGAAGAAGGGGGAAACCAAGATGCATCATGTACAGGTACAAAATAAATGTGATGAATGTGACCATTATATGTACAATGTACCAATACATGTTCTTGGTTAAAAAAAAATTGAAATATGTTATGGACATGTACCAATACCCTACAATAAATGTAATCATTATGTACTGCAAACATGTATGAATAAAAGTTGAAAAAAAAAGGAGAAACACACAAAAATTGAATGTATTCAAAGTAATGGAAATCATGCAAAACAGGGTCTCACATCTCTCATATGTATGAGCTCATATGTATGAGCTCATGTATGATCCCTGGATCATATGGAATTTCTAATTTCAGTCCTTTGAGAAATCTCCATACTGACTTCCATGATGGTTGTACTAGTTTGCACGCCCACCAACAATGCAGGAGTGTTCCTTTTTCACCACAGCCGTGCCAGCATTTGTTATTGCCATTCTTTCTGGAGTAAGATGGAATCTTAGCATTGATTTAGTTTACATTTCTCCAATGGCCAGAGATGTTGAACATTTTTTCATATATTTGTTAACCAATCATATTTCTTGCTCTGTGAAGTATCCGTTCATTTCTCGAGCTCATTTCTTGACTGGGTCTTTAATTTTAGGTGGTTTAATTTTTTTTGAGTTCTTGTGTATTCTAGATATTAGTCCTCTGTATGAGGAACACCTGGCAAAAGTTTTTTCCCATTCTGTAGGTCATCTTTTCACTCTACTGATTGATTCTTTTGCTACACAAAAGCTTTTCAGTCTGATATAATTCCATTTGTTGATTCTTGCTATTTCTTGTGCAAATGAGGTTCTGTTTAGAAGATTCTTTCCTCCACCTATGTCTTCAAGTGTTTTACCTATTTTATCTTCCAGAAGGTTTAAGATTTCTGTTTTAATGTTTAGATTTTTGACCCATTTTAATTTCATAAATGGTGAGAGATAAGGGTCCAGTTTCATTTTTCAACAAACAGATGACCAGTTTTCCTAACACCACTTATTGAATAGGCTATCTTTCCACCAACATATGCTTTTGAACCCTTTGTCAAAGATCAAATAGCTGAATGTGTCTGGGGAGATTTCTGTAGCATCAGTTGTGTTCCATTGATATACATGGCTGTTTTTGTTACAATACCATGCCATTTTTTAAAAAATCACTTTTGCTTTGTAGTATAGCTTGACGTCAGGTATTGATATACTGTCTGCTTTGCTCTTATTATGCAAAATTACTTTTGCTAATCTGGGTTTCTTGTCATTCCATATGAATTTTAGGATTGTTTTCTCTAGATCTGTAAAG
>QZML01002195.1:0-15646 GCA_016801275.1 Hystrix brachyura
TCCAAAGGGCCTGAGCGCGGTGCAGTCAGCTCTGCCTGTGGCCGGACAGTGGCACTGGTACAGGCATGGACGTGGGCGTGGCACTTCCTTGTGAGGCCTTTACTTCCTCTGCTTCTCCCTGGAGAGCCAACTTATGCAACACGTTTTAATAGAGAGCAGGTGTGGCCATCAGGCATGCAGGATGAGTGCAGGACAGAAGTGGTGGGAAGGGTGGCTGGTCACCCCGAGGACCATCCAGCTCTTAGAGCAATGGCTTTTCTCTCACCACCGGCCCTATTCCCTACCCTTCATCTGCTGCGTTTGGCTGTAACAGGGCCCTCAGCTACAGGCCAGTGGAGTGCCCTGCGGGAAGAGAGGCTGGCTGCAGTTTCCTTTGGCGCTCATCTGTGCTTGTCACCTCCCCAACAGGGGACAAAGGTTGGGCAGCCGGCTGTCCAGGGCAGTGATGTGTGCGGAGAGGTTTACGAATCTCCCTGGATGTTTCTTGGTCAGTTGTCTGGAAGCCACGGATGAGCAGAATGAAAGCCCAGAGCTTTCTGCCAACTGGTGGGGCATTTCTTCCCAGCCCTAGGTGCAGGGAGGGCCAAGAAGGAGCGTGGTCTCTGTAGGTCCATCTCTCAGTCTCCTGCCCCACAGTGAGGAGTCACTGGGCTAAAGCCCTTCTCCATCCCCTTGGGAAGTGTGGCTTCTTACCCCAGCCCGCAGGGAAAATTGCAGTCCATACTTCTGTAGTTGCAGTCTGTACTCACCTAGGCCAGGGCTGCTTAGAGACACCTCCCGGGACTATGGCTCAGCTCAGAAAGCCCCTGCCTGGAATGCCCACACCCCTGTGCCCCAGTGCCACCAGGTCCTGCCCCAGTGTTAAGGGCAAGGCAGGTGCACACCATCGCTGTCGCATAGCCACCCCCAGGCATGCCCTGATACATGTGCCAGCCCTGGGTGAGGGATGCCCATCGGCATCCTGGCTGGGTGGGTGCAGGCCTGAGCTTTTTGGGGGGTACAGGTGGAAATTGCCTGGGCAGGTCTACTCCCAGAGAAGTGACTGAAGAGGGTGCTCCCGTGGAGGGACAGGCCCTTGGCAGATGGCTGAGCCCACAGTGACCAGGCTTGCCTTCCGGCCTAGGTTGTACACACTGCCTGGAACAGGGCTCATAGCCACACACCCGGAACCTGTCCCTTCCAGTGCAGGCCACTCCCTTGAGGATCAGGGTAGGATGATGTGGGAGCCTCTCCTTGCTGGCTCCTGATTCAGATTCCCCAGGAGGGAGGATGGGATGTCCCCATAATGGCCTCACCCTCTGGGATCCTCTGGGAGGCAGGCAGGCACCTTGATGGCAGATGGCGCCCAGCAGCAGAAGGGCTGGAATGTCTCACCCCTCACTGTGGAGGCATAATCTCCAATTCGAAGGCCACAGCAAGCAACACGGATGGGGTTATGGGTGAGGCAGGGACAGCACGAGGCATAGAGAAATGCTCAGTTACAAGGCAGTGTCACAGAGGGGGACAGATCTCTCACCCAGGTTGAAAGGATAAAGCCCTGGCAGAGATGGCCCTGCCCCCACCCGTGGGAGAATGTGCTGGGTGGGGGGGCTTAGCCCCCACCTAAGGGCCCCAAACAAATAGGGGAGAAAGTGGGAATAAAAGCTGGGCATGGTGGCACACACCTGTAGTCTTAGCACTCGAGAGGCTGAGGCAAGATGACTGCTGGGAGTTCAAGGCCAGCCTGGGCTACATAGTGAATTCAAGGTCAGCTTGTACTACAAAGGGAGATGGTGTCTCAAAGAACAAAACAGAACACAAACAGAGGTTCTAGAAGGAGGACTTGCAGATTTGGAACACTCTAAACAGAGGCTGGGTGCAGCTCTGTGGTAGAGCATTTGCTTAGCACGCAGGAGGCCCTGGGTTCTATCTCCAGCGCCGGAAAACCCCCAAACAGAAAGCTCCACACAAGAAGTGAAAAGGAGGGTGGATTTCAGAGGGAAGAAACAAAATGTGTCCCAGAAGGCAAGAAACAGATGGAAGCCAGGAGGAAAAGGGTTCAGAGAGGAAGTGAGTCTGGAGCTGGAGGATCTGATGAATTGATAATGGTGCAGATTCTTGTGCTCAGAGAGGGTGTGGCTGCAGTGCAAGGGCTGCTGGTGGGGCTGCAGGCACCCACGGAATCCCTGGGGAGGTTCGTGAAACCCTCAGATGGAACCGAAAAGTTCTTGCCTAAGAAACACATCTGCGGCCCTGGAAGCAAGAGGATGGGGGCCTGCCCACCTCGCTGGCCTGCGCGGCACCCAGGAATCCTCCAGGAGTGCAAAGACCACTAAGAAATGTGTCCCGCAGGACAGCAAGGATGTGGAGGGGTTAGTTACCTGACTTCCCTGAGCCTCAGTTTCTCCTTCTGTGACATGGGGTAACAAGAAAGGTCCAGCAAGTGGCAGGTAATTAAAGCAGACCTGAGAGGGGAGGAGGAGGAAGGTGTGACCTTGGAGTCTCCTGAAGGTGATCAGAAGGTGGCAAGGGGAACCAAAGGGACACAGAGCGCCCTGGGGTGGCAGAGTCCTTACCTGGTTTCCGAGTCATGATTATAAGGGTTAGAAAGTAGAAAGCGCTTTGTTGAACTTAGAAATTTGAAAAGCAGAAAGAGGATAAACAATCATTTGCCTGAGCCCTCAGAAATGTGGAAAGGAAAAGGAGTAAAATAAATCACATAAAATAAGATGGCATAATGTCAGATCTCTCCTTTGATTCAGTGAAATCTAAGACTGCTTCAGACTAGTTTGGGAACAAAAGTCAGCTATGGATTGTTTCCAAGCAACATCTAAAATGGTTAAGAAAATATTCAGAACCAAGAACTGGACAAAACCCAAATGAGCGTAGTGCAACATGCCTGTAATCCCAGCACTGAGAAGGATGAGGCAGGAGGATCAACGGGAGTTTGAGGCTTTCAAGGCCAGCCTGGACTTCCGAGCAAGACCCTGGCTCAAAACAAAACAAAAGGCTGGAGATGTTGCTCGGTGGTAGAATGCTTTTGAAGCATACATGAAGTTCTGGGTCCAGTCCCAGCACAGAAAGGGAGCGACGGGGAGGAAGGAAGGGATCTTTTTTGTGTTGGGGGGGTAGAACCCAGGGCTTCATGCCTGCCAGGCAAGCGTTCTACCATGGAGCTGCATCCCCAGAGCAGAACTTCGACAAGTGTACACAGGAAGTTGTAGGGAGGGGAACCTGGGGACCTGTGTTAGTTACTTGACCTCCCTGAGCCTCAGTTTCTCCTTCTGTGACATGGGTTAACAAGAAAGGTCCAGCAAGTGGCAGGTAATTAAAGCAGACCTGAGAGGGGAGGAGGAGGAAGGGGTGACCTTGGAGTCTCCTGAAGGTGATCAGAAGGTGGCAAGGGGAACCAAAGGGACACAGAGCGCCCTGGGGTGGCAGAGTCCTTACCTGGTTTCCGAGTCATGATTATAAGGGTTAGAAAGTAGAAAGCGCTTTGTTGAACTTAGAAATTTGAAAAGCAGAAAGAGGATAAACAATCATTTGCCTGAGCCCTCAGAAATGTGGAAAGGAAAAGGAGTAAAATAAATCACATAAAATAAGATGGCACAATGTCAGGAAAAAAAAAAAAAAGAATTGTTTTTATTTTATAAAAAAAGATAATAAAGAGAAATGACACAAATAATAACAATGTCATTACTGTTTGGGTAGGTGATTTTGTATTAATGTGGAGGCAGAGAAGGGGGCAAGAATGAAATAAAACCATGTTAAACATCTCATAACCATAAATCATATTGTCAGCCTTATCCTAATGAATCAGAATCTGTGGTCTAGCTTAAGTCTGTCAATTTGATTGGCCTGAGGGCCAAGTAGACCGGTAAGCCACACTTCTGACAGTGTGCGGGTGGATTGTGAAGGCCTGACTGTGGCCCTACATGTAGTCCCTGCCCGCTCGCCCTCTGGTACTGCTTCCTGCTCTTCTCTCCAGCTGCCAAGAACTGAACATTTCTGTTCCACCACTCTTCTGCCATGACGTTTCTGCCTTGAAGCTAGCCAACTATGGCCTCAAAACTCTGAGACCATGAGCCAAATTAAACTACTCCTTTAAATGGTGGGCAAATGGTATTGTGTCCCAGTGACAAAAAGCTAATACAGAATTCAAATATATCTCAAAATGAAAAGATAAAAATACCAGAAGATTTAAAATGCAATTAATTCACCTGAGAAGAATATAGTTTTTTTTTTCTTTTTTTCTTTAATTGAGACAGAGTATTGCTTTGTAGTGCAGACTGCCGTTGACCTCACTCTGTAGCCCAGGTTGGCCTCGAACTCTCGGTTATCCTCCCGTCCCAGCCTTCCCAGTGCTGGGATTACAGGAGTGTGCCCCCGTGCCTGGCTGGGAAGAATATACTTTTTAAATGTTGATAACTCTCTAAGAAATCAGAAAAGCAAACAAAATAGGGTTATAAATAAGAAGCAGACAGAGAAGCATAAAATAAAATTACCAAAGTAAGAATAAAATAAATGCAATAAATATAGATATATGAGCACCTTTATTTAAGAAGAAAGTCCTCATAATATGTAACTATTCAGGTTTATTTCATCTTTGCTCATCTTTGCTTCTCAATTTCCAGAACAATTTTTTTTTAAAGATGCATTTTAAATGCTGAGCGTAATGATACATGGCTAGAATCCCAGCAGTCTTGGAGACAGAGATAGAAGGACCTCAAATTCAAGTCCAATCTGGACAATTTAGTAATTTAGTGAGACCCTGCTCCCTAAATTACTGAAAATAAATCAAAAGAGAGAAATTTAAAGGCTAGGTATGTAAGCTCAGTTTCAAGGTCCTAGATAAAATCCTCAGTACCAAAAGAAGGAAAGAGAGAAGAGAGAGAAAGAGAGAGAAAAAGAGAGAGAGAGACAGAGGGAGAAGGGGGGAGGAGGAGAAGCCAAAAGCAAAAAAGAGGAAGAGGAGGAATGGGAGAAGGGGAGAAGGGAGGGGAGGAAAATATAGAGTCTCAGCTGTCTTATGTCTGAGATTTACCAAATGCAAAGCATTTTCTCATTTACTTGACGCAGAGATTGCTCACTTTTCTCTCTGAAAAGCCAACAGGAGGCAACCCATCTCTCAACTTTCAATACCACTCTTGGCTTGGGGGAACATCTTCAAAGTCCCAGTTTAAAAGTTTTAGGCCTTTAGCTCTTCAACACATACTCATGCTCTTATCTTTCTGGGCGGGCAGGGGTTGGGGAAGGCAGATACAACAGTGTGACCATTAACTACTTTTCTCAAGAGAACCATAACACAATACATGTATATGTGAGAAAGAAAAATTTCATACAATTATGGTAAATAGAACATGCAGTGCTTACACAGTTTCAGTGAGAAAAAATGGTTCAAAGTCTCTTTGGTTCAAGCTTTCACTGTGCATTCTGAAAAATATGGAAGCACCCGACCATTAAACCTGTGTTACCTGGGCAATGTAGCTATAACTGGATACTTCCGAAGACAAATTGTGAAATAACCGGAACATCCCTCTCCTTTCAGAATGTGATCCTGCCTCAGAAAACATGGAAGATCCAGTTAGCAGAGTTTTTTTTGTTTGTTTGTTTTGTTTTTCTATTGATACCGGGGATCGCTCAGGGCCTCATGCTTGTGAGGGAAGCACTCTAACCACTGATCTAAATCCCTGGCCCAGTTAGCAGACTTTTGAAAGAGTTCATTGCCTAAGAAAAGAGCTGAAAGAATGTGGCAAAATGAAAAAAGCAGAAGAGTCTCTTGAGAAGAAAATAATGGTAGAAAAAGCACTTCGTCTTTCCTCTAGACATATTGTACCCTAATGATTTTCACTCCCTATTTAGGCCTACAGAGGACATCTATTCCTGACTTTGGACTGCATCTAGTCAGTTTGGAGAGCAGGATATGGAATCAGAAATGCCTCCATTCAGGACATCACACTTCATTGAACAGAATTTCCTATGTACATCTAAAATGTACCAATAAATCTTGGTTCAAAACAATGAAAAAAGTAAAGAATAATTTGGAGAAAATAACAATATCTAGCATAGGTCATGTCATCCAACACATTTCATATATTAGTCCCTGATGATGAAAGCCAAATATGCAAACAGAACAAACACTAAAAGCTATCATTTCAGAAACTTTTCTGAAATAAGATAATCCATGTAACCATGAACATGAACCTGTAGGTGTCAAACATCAGACTGTAGCAAAATCACTGGAATCGAGCAACAAAAATGTATTTGGAGATTCAGGGGAAAAAAAACAAGTAGTTTATAAAGAAAAAGAGATTTTATTATTTTCAGACTTCATAATAGCAGTGTGCCATCATAAAATAAATGGAGTAGTATATGTAAGACACTTAAGGGAAAAAATTAAAAATTTTTATTACATTCCAAAATAACTGACTTTCGAGAACAAAGGTAAAGCTCAACATTTATTACCAAGTAAAAGCTCCTAGATTATTATTTCCTTGGGCATTTACTGAAGCTTCTGCTAGAGGAGCAGATGATCACTGTGACTGATGTGCGAGGAGACATCCATCTGACAACTGATAAGGAGGGCTAAATACATGATTAAGAGTTGAACTAAGGAAAAATGAAGCAAAAGAGTGTCGAGTGAGTAATCAGACTTCATAATAGCAGTGTGCCATCATAAAATAAATGGAGTAGTATATGTAAGACACTTAAGGGAAAAAATTAAAAATTTTTATTACATTCCAAAATAACTGACTTTCGAGAACAAAGGTAAAGCTCAACATTTATTACCAAGTAAAAGCTCCTAGATTATTATTTCCTTGGGCATTTACTGAAGCTTCTGCTAGAGGAGCAGATGATCACTGTGACTGATGTGCGAGGAGACATCCATCTGACAACTGATAAGGAGGGCTAAATACATGATTAAGAGTTGAACTAAGGAAAAATGAAGCAAAAGAGTGTCGAGTGAGTAAGAACTATACAATCGATCATAAGATTTGTTTATTTTACACTCTCCTATCTCCAAGGGAATCATTATTCTCTAGGTATAGCAAAAAATGATATAGATGTAATAATATAGTGAAGTTAAAACTCTGGAACCCTGAATTTAATTTGGTGTTGTTATTGTTTACTCATATGGTATTTTGTTGCTACCCCCAGGCACATCCGAGCTCTGTCTATTAAAAAGCCTGAGAAGATATTAGCAACTTAATAGCACTGAGCAGACTATAATTCTGGATTATGAATATCATTCCCGTGGAATGAAATTAGACTCTCCTAGAGGAATGGCTGCTTCCAGGAATTGAGCAATAAATATATGCATTCTTACAAAATAGTCTGTCATAGTCCTTGATAAAGAAGCTAATAACAAAGATTTCTAGAGCCTTGTCAAAAGTTTTGTGCTAATAAGTACCCACCGAGTCAGAGATGGGAAAATTCAAGGATTGATAAGAAAAATTATGTGATGGTTTGAAATTAGTCAATTTTTTTTAATCAATCAGCTTTTTTTAAAATTTTGGAGTTATATAGGGCAATTGATTCATTACCTTGACAAACAGAGATAAAGAGAAAGGACCAAGCACTTATATCCTACCTTTTGTATACAAATTTGAGCTCTGGAAAATCAAATAGCAAGAAGGAGAACATTTTATGCATTTACAGTTTATATTTTAAGTTATAAAAGTTGGAATAGCATCATTTTAAGCCCTATGAATGAATGTATTTAAGCCCAAACTGTTACAATAGAGCTAAATACACAGCAAGTGCCTCCTGATGCAGGAATGTGTCACTCCCTTTCCTCTTGGCCAAGGGAAAGAACCTGAGTCTGAATAGGGCTCTGAATCCATCTGCCTGTTGCACAAAAACAAATAAACAAAAATGGTGGACATCAAGAACCTCACAGTGAGTACACAAGCAGCAAAATCTAGATAACAGGGACATCTACAGGGCAAGCAGTTCAGGTGCTTTAACATACATCTCGAACTGCACCATAAGTATGAAATCATCAGCACACAGACTAGTCCACAGAAGGTGAAAGTCTATCAATTATTACAAACTTAAAAGATATGAGATTTTTTGAAAAGGTGGGACCAGAGACAAGACAATAAGATAGGTGCTATTGCACGTAGGCAAAATGTTTCCTAGAGAATAATAATATACTCTTCTGAGTTTTGTACTTCCAGGATCTAGTACAATATTTTACATGAGGTAGATGTGTATGTACATGTGCGAGGATCCATGTGTGTAAACAGTAAAGAATAGTATTTGTGTGTCTTATTATTGGTCATGATTGGTGGGTACTTTTACCTGAATAAATCATGAGAGTGTTAGCAAACAGAGATAAATTACATCTTGTTTCGGTATGAAGAAGCATACACAGTTGCTAAAGCGGCGCTAACCTTTTCCTCAGGTATTTCACACCTATGTTAAGATACTAGGGAATTCAGGATATGGAGACAAACTGGATTCCAACTGGGTATTTGAAGGAGCAGAACTAGAATCCACTGCAGGTGTAAAGCTGCCATGATCAGAAACATCATTAAGCAAAAATTCAAAGCTCCTGTTGAGAGTGAATTATCATTAGAAAAATTCCCAGAGAGACTTTCAGAAGTTTTGCTCTATAAAAGCTATGTTTAAGACTTTAGGGGCTGCGAATTTAGCTCAGTGGTTAGAGTGTTTGCCTCACAAGCACAAGGCCCTGAGTTCGATCCCCAGTACCAAAAAAAAAAAAAAAGCCTTTAGGAAAAGGGAAATTTATTGAGAATTTAAAAATTGCTATGTATTGCTTATAAGACACAAAAATAGCTCTTGGGAAAATGATCTGTTCCATAAAAATTCTTCGATTTTCTCAGTCAGCTTGAATTCTTTTTTGGTCTGGTATACCACAGGTCATTGGAAATCTTTTAATTATTTTGAGATTACTCCTGGACCCTGGTACAATAATGAGCCTTCTACTTCCATCAAGTCACCATCTCTAGCCACTGGCCCAAAACCTGTTGGAAAGTTCTAGAAGGGCCATCTGTATCAGTCAGCGTTCACTAGAGCAACTGATTTTATAAATACATGGTTGTCTTACAAGGCTGCCTGCAGAGTCGAGTCTGCATGGAGACCTGGAGCTGGCTGTGCTCTGCTGATGGTGAAGAGAGCTCCTCTGGAGAAACAGAAATGAGACCTCCTTCCTCTTCCCCTTGTTAGTCCATCCAGGCTACAACCTATTGGCTGGTGCTACCCACACCCAGGGTGGGTCTTCTCTCTGCAGCAAGCCCATCATCAGAGACACCCAGAACTATGCTACACCAATCATCTGAGCGTTTCCTCTCAGATTGACGCCACAGTTAACTATCACACCACATTTTAGGGGGATACAAATAAAACTTGCCCGTTTTCATCATCACGGAACTAGAGGTTTTCAGTGTTGTACCATACCCAACTGCTGTTTGTGAAGCAGAGAAGAAAGAAAAGGAGAAAGGGGAAGAAAAGATAAAGATTACAATCAAACTTCCCATACACTGCAGACACAGGTTAGCTCACTGTCTACCGAATTTTTTTTTTTTTTGTATCTTAGACATAACATTTACTAGTTTTCAAAGCAAGATAGAAATGGAAATATATATATATATTAGAACAAGAACAATTTAGGTTAATTTCCACAATCTGGGTTCCTTTTGTGAGCCGTGCCTGATTCTATTAAAATTAATAAATTTGAGTCCTATGCCAAAAAAAAAAAAAAATCTAACGAAGGACTAATTTACAAAGTATACAAGAATATAATTTTACAATAAATCTTTCCAGTGTTTGCTATAACTGTTATATGAAATGCTTCCCTCCACTGAAACTCAGGACAACTCTTATAAAATGAACAAAATTTTCTCTGTTCACCTCTGACAAGCAATGAACAAACAGAACCTGCTCACAGGGATGTAAAAGTGCTACTTCAGGAGCATAAATTACCACTAACATGCTACAGAAATGAGCCTTGGTCATGCTACAGAAATGAGCACTAACATGCTACAGAAATGAGCTTTGGTGAGTGGCTGTTATCTGGACCCTCATCCTCTCTTCTCATGCCAGGGAACCCATTCCATCCATATAAAGCCTAAGAGAAAACTAAAGCTGTTGAAGAAGTGAAACTCGGCATGCTCCACTAAAATTCTTCTAAGGTAACCATTCTAAAGCAAAATCAGCAGAAGTCATCTCTTATTATTTAAAAAAAAAAAAAAAAAACCAAAAATCATCAGATGGACTTACAGAGGCAAATGTGACAACAGCAATATTTCAAGTAAAGTACATGGGAAAATACACCACTTTCAAGTTAAGACAAAAGTGAAAGGGGAGTGGTGATCTTTATATTAGAGTCAAAAAGCTTAGGCGTTATCACCAAATGTTAATTCACTTTACAGTCATCAATAAGACTATTGTATATATATTTTTGCACCTTGCGCTTGTAAAAGCAGATAAAATATTTAATATGTAATTTACAATGTATTTTACCAGCTCAGCACACGGGATGTATATGGATTATATCAAAGTAGTAGACAGTAAGGGGCCTGTGAAAACCCTGCAAAAATAGCACTTCAGGTATCTGCTAACTAAAAACAAAAACAGAAAGTCTGCTGTTTAGGAGTGACACATGTTTAGGAGTGATACAATTCAAACTACCACAAAATACAAAGGGCTGCCAAAATGTATACCATTCCAACAACATATGTAAGTTATTAAAGATCTGATTTAAAAGAATATAAATGAAGCCTTTAAGTAGGTCTTTTCTACATGCATATTATTTCTCATTAAAGAAAAAAAAACATAAAAAGGCCATTGGTAATTGCTTTGTTAACATTTGTAGAAAATGCCAATTCTCTGGTCACAAACTCTACTAAGTTTAGCACTTAAGGTCTCTGCAGTGTTACAAATGTAATTTAAAATACTGTTAATTCTATAACTCCATTGGTAAAAGAATGTGACTTGAAATATGGCAGTCTTCATGTTGAGGGCAATGATCCACAGTTTTGTCTTTTCAATTTCTTAGGTGTGACAGTTATCCAGAAGAACACCACCCTCCACCGCCATTCTGAGCTTGAGGTTCATCATCGATGATCTCTACACCTCGCCTTGCAGCTCCTGCGTGACTAGAGCCATTGCCTTTCGCCCTCTCATCCACTTGTGCTGTTTCTATCATCCTTTTACAAAGGTCAAGAAACAGTTCCTCGATTCCTTTGTTCTGTTTGGCTGAGGTATGATAACGCTTTGCTCCCACAGAGTCTGCATGCGATTCTGCTTCTTGAATGGAAACATGTCTCTCCTTTTCCAAATCTATTTTATTACCAAGTATACATAAACAGATTTCATTTCCCAACATTTTCCGTAATGCTTTGACCCAGTTTTTTTACCTTCTGAAAAGAATCTTCATCTGTTGTATCCTAAACTAAAACAGCTCCATTTGAATCTCTGTAGTAAATTGGGCCCAACGCACGGAATCTCTCTTGACCTGCTGTATCCCATAGGGGAAGGTTCACTCTTTTCCCACCAATATTTAACTTGTTAAGAAAGATGACTGCAGAGTGGCGATGTGCTTGTCGTTGAACTTGTTCTCACAGTAGCGCAGCACCAACGAGGTCTTCCCCACGCAGCCTTCCCCGGGCAGCACCACCTCGAACCAGTAGGCGCGTCCCGCTGCCACCCCGGCGCCGCAGGCCGCAGCCATCCCGCCGCCCGCAGCCAGCCCGCCGCCCAACCCGGCGCCCGCCGCACCCCTCCTCGGGCGCGGGCTGAAAGGGCCCGAGAAGGCCCGAGAAGGCCCGAGAACGAAGGGCCCAGGACCACGTCAGGAACCCAACTAAAGGTGAGCCGCACAGCCTCTCTGCTTCCTTCTAATCGCGTCTCCTCACTGTCTACCAAATTTTACAAACTCCTCAAAATCACCATGTCAGCATAGATGCAGATTATAATCTTTGTCACAGCAAAATAAAGCTAAATATGTAATTGACATATGTGGTTTCACTTTATGTGTTTTTATCTATCATTATTTTGTTTTGTTTTGTTTTGAGACAGGGTCTCACTATGCAGTTCAAACTGGCCTTGAACTCACTATGTAGCCCAGGTTGGCCTCAAACTTTTTGAGATTCTCCTGTCTCAGCCTCCTGGGTGCTGGGATTGCATGCAGGCACCACCATGCCCAGCCTGCACTTTTCATTTAATGAACATATATCTGGGTATATTTGGTTCTAAGGTATCAAATATTAGTATGTCATTTAAATAGTACCTATAAGATTCAGTTCAACTCCCATGTTGCTATAAAAATTAAGTAAGTGTAGAAAAGATAAAAAAAATACTTTTAAAATTGCCTAAGGACAATATTTAGTAAAATATTTAAGCAATAAAACATTTGTTACTGAATTCATGCTTAATAAAGATGCACAGTTTCCACTAAAGGTGTCCAGTGACGGAGTGGTTATCTCAGAATCGTTAGATGTCCTCATTCCTGAAGTCATCTTTCCAAATGGCAACTGACTTTTCCCTTCTGCTGTAACTCTCAAACGGTTGCATAAACGGTTGCATTAGTTGTCTTTCCCAATACTGAGACACAACAGCCTACATCCACAATTTAAAGAAAGAAAAGTTGAACTTGGCTCAAGGTTTCATTAAATCCATGGCTGGATGCTTGTAAGAGAGAAACATCGCAGTGGAAAGGTGTGATAAAGATTACTTCATGGCAGTCAGGAAACAGATCAGAAGAGCAGTGCTGGACAGAAGAGACAGTACCCCAGTTCATATTTCTGTGACCCACACAGACACACCCAGAACTGTGCTTTAATGAGCCCCGAAAACACTCCCAAGCCAATCAAATTAAATTTAAACACCACATTCCATCCTTTGACAAGCTGACACTCAAACACATCTTCTTAAAGAACACTTAATCTTCAGTTAAACATAATAAGTTCATAATCCCACCTAACGTGATATAATTACCTTGTGTACAACAAACAAAAAAACCCAAAACCCCAAAACAAAGAGAGAATCAAGACCCAGAAGGGCCACAAGACTTACCAGGCTGACACAGCTTCGCAGAGCGAGTTCTTCACTGGAGAGCAGGGTACTTCCCACCGCACCTCCAGTTTGCTTCTGTTTGATCAAAGCTGCCAAGGCCTTTGATTTTCCTCATATATGTTAAGGGACATTTAATATACTCATTTTCACTTACCTTTTAGTTAGCAGTTTTTAAAATGAACTTCTTTTGGGCCAGCACTGCTTTTGCTTTATTTAGTAGTCTTGAGGGAGAAAGCCCTAGACAAATGTTTTCATCTGGCTAAACATAAGGACAGTCTTGTTATGTTGACACTGAGGTGCTATAATGAGGCCTATTTGTCTCCTTTGGGAGTGGGGTGGGAAGAGAGAGCTGCAGTTTGCAATGATACACCCCCCGCACAGAAAACATGTTTCATTAGATTCCTAAGTATGTATTTTTTCTAAAACTGAAATTGGTCTGCTGGGTCTAACAGATCAGGGAGGATCATAGAACTTTTTATGATCATATTACTAATCAATATGCCCTTTGTTGCTTATCTCAGGGAGAAAGGACCATAGGATAAATTTGGAAAATACTATGTAATATTTTCTGTAATATTATTGATTATTCATTACTTTGAGTGTTCCCTTAGTAAGGCTGAAAAATATATTAAACTATCTGTGACTCTCTTTAGTGTTAAGAAAAATACAATTACACAATGGATCTTTGAAACACCTGTTTATCTCAAGAAAGTCAGTCATCCTGACCCGCAGTTTTCTCATTTGCAAAATAGCAGTAATAAAACTCGCCTCACGGTTTTATTGTGAGACTCAACATTAGTGAGACCGCCCTATATTGCGGATCATTTTTTTACTCTCATCCTCAGGCCATTATTAATGACTATAATTCATTTACTCGCTTAATGCCTGACTATTCGGTGTTCTCAGTGTGACTAGGACAGCTATAGATTTTGAATGGCTAACTGTGAACAAGGCACCTCAAAATTTTACTGTATTGTGTAAGAGGAAAAAGTTCATCTTAAATAGATGAGTAGATCCTTTTGTGTATCCAGACATCATGGACAAATGACAATATGACAGGAAAGAATGAACACAAATGTTTAAATAAAACCTACTAGAAGTATATTCACAAGAAATTATTCAAAAATGTTATAAATTTGATAGGTATCGGAGGAACATCAGAATTTGTATTAAACTCAATTCAAATTCATTTATTACACATTATATGTTGGTAGGCATCAGATAAAAAACACTAAGAGTAAGAAAGAAAACTAATGAACCATAATATTTTGAATTTTAAAATGTTATGTACATGTACAAATTCCCTGAAATGAATGTAATCATTACGTACTGCAAACATTTACTAATAAAAGTAAAAAACTAACTTAATGAAGGACTACAGGAAGGGAATACAGGAAGTATAGGGGATCAAAGAGTAGAAGATTCAAATGCTTATGCAATTTAAGAATGGCAAAAATCAAACATAACTTGAAAGACTTTGAAAAACATATTCAATGATAAAATAATTATACTACAAACACCAATATTTCCCAGATCTAAAAAATAACAATTAATATCTATTTATACAAATTATCACTTCTATATGGGTCTGTCATTGAACTCTGTATTTCGTTCTTTAAGTTGATTTATCAATCTCTATGTCTGCATTTTTGGTTTCCTTTAACATCTCAACATACCATACACAATGCAGTACTAGTCTGTCATTAGAAAGATTAAATTGGAGTCATTTGTAGGAAATGGATGGACCTTGAGACCATAATGTTAAGTGAAATAAATCAGACACACAAGCTTAAACATTGCATGATATCTCTTATATGAGAAACCCAAAATATAAATAAGTTAAAGGGCAAAATTTATGAGGTGGTTTTCAGTGCCTGTCCATGTTGTATTGTGTACTATAATGTTTTGTTTTGTTTTGTTTTGTTTTTTCGGCACTGGGAATCGAGTTCAGGGCCTCGTTCTTGCAAAACAAGCACTCTAATCACTGAGCTAAACCCCCGGCCTGTAATGTTATTTTTAATACTACGGAGAGAATACATTTTGTTTATTCATTCACCAGTTCATCAATGGTTTCAATTTGGGCATATTATAAATGAAATAATGTGAGATTTAGATATTTGGATTTAAGTATTAGTGTGAAAGCATGTTCCCACGTGTCTGGGATATATGTCTAAGGATGGAATTGATGGGACATATGACAATGTTTTTCAAATATCTAACAAGCTACTTTCTAAAGTGCTAGCAGTATTTTAAAATTCCACCAGCAATGTATGAGGGTTCCAACTTTTCCAGATATTTGACAACATTTGTTACTGTTTGTCTTTGTAAATAGAGCAATCCTAATGTGTGTAATGCTATCTTACTTTGGTTTGGGCTTGCACTTCCTACGGATTACCACTATTGAGCCTTTTTCTGTGGCATATTTTAACTGGAGAAATACTGTCCAAATACTTTGCCCATTTTTAAAATCTGATTCTTTCTTTTTGCATCTGTTCAATTCTAATAGTTTTTTGTGTTTGTTTTTGTTCTTTCCTGTACACGAATCATGTTTGGCAAGGTTCGCTAGAGAACAACAGTCATATATGTTGAAAGAGAGAGAGAGAGAGAGAGAGAGAGAGAGAGAGAG
>QZML01002195.1:15727-28572 GCA_016801275.1 Hystrix brachyura
AGATACCCAAGAAAGCAAGAAATGTAGGTAAGTACAAATCTGAAGGCCTGACAACTGGAAGAATTGACAGTATAAGTCTTAATCTGAGGACAGCTCAAGCACTCAGGCAGAAGACCACCAGTTCTCCCTTTGTTCCTGATTATTGTGCTGTTCAAGTCCTGAAAAGCCTGGACAATGCCCAACCACACTGGGAAAGTCAGTTTCTCTTACGCTGCTCACTGATCCAAGTGCTATTCTCGCACACAAACTCGTAGAGGCACCGGAAACTGATGTTGAACCAAGTATCTGAAACGCTATAATCTAGTCTATTTGACACATATAATTAGTAACAAATGACTTATTAGGAACAAGGTTGGGGAATTATTTTCTCCAGTTATGAGGAATATAGTTTGTCTTCATGGCATTGAACCAAAAGAGACGTTTTTCACGATATCACATTTTCTTAGTTGCTTATTCTTGGACTGTCACACCTAGAAAATTTTAGCGTACATCAAAAGCATAAAGATTTACTCATTTATTTTAAGAATTGTATAGTTTTCTCTCTTACATGTTGGTCTTTGATCCATTTTGAGTTAGTTTTCACTTATGACCTCAGGAATGACTTAAGCTGCCTAAATTTTGCATCAATATCCAGTTGTTCATAATTATTCATTGAAATATTGCTCTTTCTTCATCTAATTGTTTTAGTGCCATTGTAAAAATTGAATAATAGATGTATGGGTTTATTTCTAGACTTTTAATTCTGTTGCACTGATTGATATATGTAACCTCATTCTAGTGCAGTACACCATCTTGATACGATTAAAATTGGGGGGTGCTGGGATAGGGGCTTGTGCTTGCTATATAATTAAATTTTATATATTGGTCTTGTAGCATTCAACTTGTTTATTGGTTGCAGTGTGTGTATACATTCCCTAGGATTCTTTATATACATATGAGCTTCAAACAGAAAAAAAATTTACTTTTTTCTTCCCAACCTGGATACATTTCCAACCTGGATACATTTTCTATGTACTTATCCTGCCTAATTTCCTGGCAAAGATTTTCCAATATAACATTATTTGCTTGTGTATTTATTTGTTTAGTAACTTACATTGTTTAGTAACTAATTCATTAAGGTATACTTCCCCTTCACTGGTCAGACTTCAATGCCATTCATCAGAAAACACAAACTGCACACATTCAGATTAAAATCCCAACTCCGAGGATAACCATGGCTTTCTCTGACTGACTCTGTCTTTTCCCTAACTTTTGGTTACGTTTCTTTGTTTAACCCTGTTAGTATCACACCTATAGTTTAGCATCCACTAAATCGTTAGCTGATTGCTCTGTGATTTTCACTGATTTTCAACCACTCTCCAATTCATAAACTGTTCTCCAGTTTTATTCCATTAAAGTCAGACTTCTTTGCAGAGGGACTCCACAGCACTCATTAAGAGTTCCACAGGGCCAGTCACACAGAAAAAACACATCATGATCAATCTCCCTCTAATTCTTGAGTGTATTTAGGAGGCGTGATTAAACATGTAGTCAATGTTTCTGCTTAGTGCCACTGGGAAGGCAACTGTTCAAAAATGGGACAGTGCTTCCTCATCCACATTAGTTACAAGATCTGGCACTGTGTGACTTCTGGTGCTTCCTCAAAGTCAAAGTGACTATGGAAGGTAAACATTTTGAAGCAATTATGGACATTGAAACAATGAGAGACATTGAACCCACAACATGGCAACTAAAGACACTCAGTTAATAGGATTTCCAGAACCGCTTCAGAAAGTGGCAACTGTGATGGGAAAAACGTTTTTCAAGTGTGGAGGAGTATTTTGAGGAAATTAACGACAATGTTTCTTTTGCTGTAGTAATTTTTTAAACTTAAATATTCACCATCATTTTTGATCACACCTCATATTTTATTTTCTTTGATAGTTGTTTGTTTGTGTAATGGTCATTAAAGTTCCTCACAGTGTTATTCTGCAAGTCCTTTTCTCTATAGCTTCTCTTATTTGTAGACATTTCTGAGTTACTGACTCTTTGGTATTTCCTCTAGTCTTTCCCTTTCCAACACCTATTTTTAGACCATTATTAGAATTTTCTTATTTTTCATTTGCAATTGGTTTCAAATAGCAGAATCTCTAATTAAGAGTGCTTTACCATGAGGCTATATATTATTTAACAAGAAATCAAGAGATATCCAGGTAATAGAACGCTTTCTTTTTCTTCACTCTGTCCTCCTTACATCATGAAGTACTTTTCTGTTGTTTGACTCATGATCAAGGATATCAGCCACAACTCTAAGTACTTCATATGGATTGAATTACAAAGGAAAGAGAAGATATAGTGCCTAGGTGGTTCATCTTGCATCTTTTTTTTTTTTTTAATGTTGCTGTTTCAACTTATGAGAAGCAGCATGGGGAAAAACCTGTGGTATGTAGGTAGAAAAACCTGGCTATAAACAGTATTAGCTGTGTAATTTAGGAAAGGTCATAAACCTCCTTTAGTCTTTTTTTTTCCCTTATATGTTAAATAGGGATATTATTTCTGACCTTGCTAAATTATAGAATGGCTTGGAGATAACGTGTGCAGACAATACCAGGGCAGGACATTATCAGCACAAAATTCGTGCTTATTCACAGTAACTCAGACACAAATTATATTAAAATATATTTAGATGATTATAGTTATATATAATTATACTACAGTGAAAAATTCTATCAGAAAGTAAACATATTTGAAAGCTATATATCCACTCATCAGTTTATCCAGTAGTGGTTGAACTGAGATATTAAGATTTTTGTTCCGAGCAGTCATACAAAATATCGTGTACATTTATACACAAATATAAAAGAAAACATTAATGTGTCTATAGTTTGATCCTATAAGCATAAGAAGAAAACAGAACCCCAGAGAATTTTCTTTATATGAGAAAAAATCCTTTAGTCATGGTCTACATAAGGCACAGGAGTACTTGTATGAATGTATATGTATATGGACACTTCCACTGTGCGTATTTTGTACGTATTATGCATGTATACAAACAGACGATAACCTTATCTCAGTGTATGGGAAGTTACCATATTACACTGAAATACCAGTTTAATCACTGACTAGGTTTTTGAGCGTATTTCTTAATCTCTCTGAGATTCTATTTTCTTATCTATAAAATGAAGGGGAGCAAAAATAAAATTAAAAAAAAAATGAAGGGGAGCAGCAATAGGACCTAAAAAGTTGGTCAGTGAATCAAATTCTTATAAGCAAGGCAAAAGAATTTGTTTTTAAATGCTCAATAATTTTAGCAGTTTGATGATGACAATTATGTTTACAATGTTATCATTCTGAGTAAAAGTTGTCATACAACAATAAAAAATACTGGTAAATTTACAACTATGTACATTTGGGCACATTTTATTCGTGGTATAGAAAGTGAAATTTTTATAAATCTTGGAATTAAAGACAGAGATTTAAATATATTCCTATCATTTATTTAAGGGAGTTATTTACCAACTCAGAGCTATACAGTCTGTTCAAAGGATTAAAGTGTGAGTACACAAAGTTCTAGGAAGAATGTTTGATTATAAAATAACATAAACAGGAGCTTTTATTAGCATAGCATTACCCAAATATACAGCTATATTATTTTATGCAATATAAATTTGGTAACTCAGTAAGTCGATTTATGTTACTGTTCCCTACTCTGTAATCATTACCAGGGTGGTGGCAGAGATTGCGAGAAACAGAGTAATGTCTTCTCAAATGATATTTACTACAATCTAGTAGAAGTTATGGAGTACATTAAGATTACAAAGAGCTATCTAGTGTTTCCTTTTCTATACTTCAAATTATTATCAATTTGTTATTTGTTTATTACTTTTCTCAACTGTTGGAATTCACTAGAGGATATGATGTACCTGAGGTTAAAGAATTAAGGAAAAAAATTAGGGAAGAAATTTTCATAATAAGAAAAATCCTATCCCAGTTGTAGTCTTTTTCTCTCTCCCCTCACCCCAGCTTCAGAAACCTCAAAAAAGATCCCTATTATTTTATTTTAGCAATGTAAAAACTTTGCCTGTATCACCGGCCAATGGGTATAGATTTTGAAGATCAGTGAAAGAATTCCCTTTAACCTCCAAACTCTACTTCACAGAAAACAAAGCAAAACAAAACAATGCCAAGACTAAAGACAAGAAAGTGACTAAATGGAGAAGCGGTAAATTATAAATTATGGTTTGGTGTGGTCTGACTATGTCCCACGATGGTTCATATGCAGGAATCTCCATCTCCCTGTGGCAGGGCTCAGGAGATGGGTGGGGCTTAGTGGGAGGATATCTGGTCAAGTGCATGGCGACCTCAGAAGCGCGTGATGCTGATCTAAGTGAGAGGACTAGTTCCCATGAAAGCAGGTTGTTACACAATGAGTCAGGCTCTCTCTGATGTTTTGATTCTCATCTCTTCATCTCATGTGTGATCTCTTCTATACACCTTCCTGTCATTTTGATGCAATCTGCCATAAGAACCTCTGCAAAGCCAAGCAGATGATGACGCCATGCTCAAAAATCTCCAGAAATATTAACAAAGCAAATCTTTCTTCCTCATGAAGTATACAGCCTCAGGTATTTTGTTACAGCCATGTGAAAAGCACTAGAACATGGTGTACAGAATAGAGATCTCCTTAAATCCAATCTCCTTTTTAATTGGCTGGCCAAGATTCACAATAAAAATAAATGCATGATCTCTGTGAAACTCCTCAGTGTTAACCATTATCTAACATGTACTTGAAACGATTTCACTGGTAAATGGAATACTCAATTGATATTGTATTATTTATAGCAAGAGCTTCTTTATAGGACGGGGGAATAGTGCAGACAATTCTGTATAAAACACTTTGGTAAAGAACTGATCCAGTAATTCATATTCAAAATACTGAAGTGTTGTATTCAACTTGACTGACCATTATTTGACTATCTATATAGCCTGCGAGATGTCAGCAGATAAATACAAGATATTGTCATTTTGGAATTACCTTCTAAGCCCTCAAAAAGCTTTGACCAAACTTAACCAGGTTTCAGGAAACTTCTTTCTATTTAATTTGTAAATATTGAGCTCACAAAATTGGCTGAATTTGACTTTTGTTTAGGAGTCAATAATAGAAATATCTGTATTGTTATCAAAATATATTTGCAATAGTTTGAATAGGGTTCTGTTATGGTTTCTGTCTAGATGTCCCCCCAAAGCCTCATGTGGTAAGAGGTTGCTGGATCTAGAGTGTGTGATTACTAAATCAATCCACTGATTGGTTTAGCACGGCCCTAATCCTGGAAGCCTGGATAAAATCTAAGATACAGGAAGAAGCTGGTTAGGCCCCCTTGCTTGCATCCTTTGCTTACCTCGCTGCCTTCTGCCTGTCTGCCATCCCACCCTGCCTTGGATACAGCAGACTGTGGACTGAAACCCCTGTGAACTGTGAGCTAAATAAACCTTTCTCCCCCTAACTTTGCATGTTGGGTATTTTGCTTCAGCAACAAGAGAAAAGTAAATAAGACAGGTTCATTCCTTCTGAAAACGCATGTCGAAATTTAATACCTTTTGTGGAAATTTAATGTGAAGTATTGAGAAGGTGCCTATGGTATTTAAGCATGCAGGTTTTGGGCAATGGCTAGGTTTAGATGAGATCAAGTGAGGTCCCTGAACGTCAAACACTGGTGCTTTATAAGAAGGAGACAAGCCAGAACAAACACACACGGGGGCTTCCTTTCTCACCACACAATGTCCTGAGCCATCTGGGGACTCTGCCTAACAAGAATGCTGTCACCATATATTACCCCTTGACCTTTGCACAAAACCGGACAGAACCGTGAGCCAAAATATGCCTCTTTTATGCATAACATTCCCAGTGTGCAATATGGTATTTTTAGCAACAGAAAACGGACTAAGATAATATCTTATCCATGTAATAAGTATTCAATTCAATTGTTATCAAATACCATGGACAAATGTGCTTTGGGAAGATTTAAAATCCAATGTAAAAAATACATCGGATTCTTCACTGTGTGATCAAATTATTCAGCTTCTCTGCATCTTACATTACGATACCTGCCTTTCAGTGAGGGAAGAAAAAGAAGTAATCTACATGTTCAAATGAAATGATGACATAAGCAGAGACATTCTGTAAGTTTTAAGTCAACATTGCAAAATGTAGGCTAATTACACCATGAATATGAAAGATGATCCTGTTTGTTGCCCGCACTCATCTCAGGTGTTTGAAGTATAGTCAGTAGAGGAGCTTATGTTACATTTGTTAGAAGGACAAACATCTACACAAATAAATAGAAATCTGCTCTGCTTTTTACTTTTTTTCAATTCCTCACTGGTCAGTAGGGCATTTTAAGACCAAAGACAATGAAAAATGAAAAGATTGGATCTTACATCGGATTCTTCACTGTGTGATCAAATTATTCAGCTTCTCTGCATCTTACATTACGATACCTGCCTTTCAGTGAGGGAAGAAAAAGAAGTAATCTACATGTTCAAATGAAATGATGACATAAGCAGAGACATTCTGTAAATTTTAAGTCAACATTGCAAAATGTAGGCTAATTACACCATGAATATGAAAGATGATCCTGTTTGTTGCCCGCACTCATCTCAGGTGTTTGAAGTATAGTCAGTAGAGGAGCTTATGTTACATTTGTTAGAAGGACAAACATCTACACAAATAAATAGAAATCTGCTCTGCTTTTTACTTTTTTTCAATTCCTCACTGGTCAGTAGGGCATTTTAAGACCAAAGACAATGAAAAATGAAAAGATTGGATCTGTCATCAAAACTCAAGGAGGTAAAAGTTAGGCTTAAAATACAATCAGGCTGGAAGTCCCTGCTACATACTTGGCTAACTTCCAGTAATATACTCATAAAAGGCAGACAATTTTGAAAATGTCCAAAGCAGAAAACTATGACTGACAGCCAGACAACTGCCAGAATGTGGGCAAAATTTGCTGTAGCCAAAAGCTCAAGAGAACTGGATTGAAAAATAGCAGATAGCCAGCTGTGCTAGGCTACACTTGTCTGATTTCCTGAAAGTAGTAAGAAGACATTTATTGTCTTCTCCACTGTCCATCACTCTATTAAAAACAAAACAAAACAAACTAAAGCCCAAGGTGTGCAGAGTCTTGGGAGCCATCAAAAGATTGGATCTGTCATCAAAACTCAAGGAGGTAAAAGTTAGGCTTAAAATACAATCAGGCTGGAAGTCCCTGCTACATACTTGGCTAACTTCCAGTAATATACTCATAAAAGGCAGACAATTTTGAAAATGTCCAAAGCAGAAAACTATGACTGACAGCCAGACAACTGCCAGAATGTGGGCAAAATTTGCTGTAGCCAAAAGCTCAAGAGAACTGGATTGAAAAATAGCAGATAGCCAGCTGTGCTAGGCTACACTTGTCTGATTTCCTGAAAGTAGTAAGAAGACATTTATTGTCTTCTCCACTGTCCATCACTCTATTAAAAACAAAACAAAACAAACTAAAGCCCAAGGTGTGCAGAGTCTTGGGAGCCATCCTGTGTTTGGCAGGAGTGAGTGCTATTTTTAAGAAACCTGAGAGGCTGATCCTAAGTTCCTCTCTCAGCGCAACCCTCTTCACCCAAAGAAACAGAGCAGCATTCAGAACGCTTAACATAGCTGTGGGAAAGCAAGGAAGAAGGGAAATCATTGTGTTCTTGACACCGCCTCCTCCCAGCTGCCACAGGTTACCTGTGTGAAATCTAGAGATACATATGTGCCTTCTCCATTTGCAGAGATTCTTAAGTCAATCTATTTGAAATGCAGCCTGGAAAAAAAAAAGCACTTCAAATGATTAAGGCTCAGCACAGATATGTGCAGCGTACTTTCCCTTTCTTATTATAGACTTTAAAATCATAGTATTGCTTATGTGCTTTCCATCTGTCACTCATCAGTGCTTTTTGATGATAAAAATTAGGTTGAGTGTGTCAGTTCCCTGGGATACTTTGTTCGTGTTGTCACCATTGAAACTGTCTGTATTGTACATAGAACACTTACCAAAACTTGTTAAAACAAGGTCAGATTTCTCATTTTTTCTGGATAGTTAAAAGTTCACTACCATTCCATCATTTCATAGGTTAGTTTTGTGATATTTCTCTTTGTAATTGCACTTACAACCTCTGTTTAATTTAACCCAACTTTTCCCTTCTAATTTGGCCTTTCTACATAATGATATATACTCTCCTGAAATATACTAATGTTTTCTCTACTTCTCCTAAAGTAGTTTAAACCAAGATAGGTCTTTTCAACGTACATTCTAATCACATGTCACACTTCAACAAATACAGGTTCATACGAGACCTTCATTACGATCTTGTTATAAGTTTCCTCTTTGTTAGCATGCTCCACATTTGAGTAGACTTTGCTTATTCCAGGATCCACTCTGATATGCTTGTTTTGAGATAATTTCAAATATACATATTTCTTTGAAAAAGAAGAGAAGTGAGGGAATCCTGGGATTTGATCTTTATTTAAAAAGAAAGCAGTTTCGGTTATTATAAGTCAACTTCTGTTACAAAGACTTTTGGGTTTTATTAATGGAAATTATCTTTGCTACAAAATCAAATTAATCTTGCAGGAGAGCTGCAAGAGCTCTTTGATTTTTCAAATTACAGCAGAACCTAATTCTATTATTGTAGAAATGCGAAGTAATTGACATAATATCAACTCATTTGTCACTCACAATTTAATTAGTTGAAATAATTTTCACTAATATCAAGAAGCTACTGATTTTACTACATGCTGACTGTAAAAGGAGAAGCCTTCAAAATCTAGATGAAACAGGTCTGCTAACATCTAAAGTTAACATACTTTTTATTAGTAAATACTACATTTTATAAAGTCAAATGTAACTTTTAACACATGCAGGATTTAATTTTGTATATTTAAGCAGCCTACAATGGGTGACTTATTTTCAATTCAGGCAAAATATTTGAAATAAATATTAAACTGAATTGATCTGCTTCCTATTTACCTACAGAGCTATGCCTCAGAGGAAATACAACTGAGGAATCTTAACAACCATGCCAATATCTGTCCATTTAGGGTTTTTCCCTCCTGCAGTATTCATTTCAACGGGTCATTCACATATTCTAATAGACATGTTATTACTCAAAATATTTTGGTAACTTCTTTTGGAGAATTGCTCTTTGAGCTTATAGGACATATATTTAACTGTTTATAATAATGAAGAATATCTTTCTCGTGGGAGCAGATTTAGTTTTTAAAATATCTTAGAATCATCTGGAGGCAAGAATTAGGAATGAATTTGATGATCAGTATGAATATTAGCATCTGGGTCAGGGACAAATCTAAAGTAATGAAAACTAATTTGGTTACCCAAGTTATAACCTGATTTTATGGAACTTTCTCCCACCAAAAATTATAAAAGAATTTTGAGATTAAGAAGTATTTTTGAGTAGCATATAGACTCACAATGATAAAAATCCTTAATGAATTTCCCAAAAGTTGAGTATAATATTTAAGAATTAATTTTATTACTAAGGAGTCAATTCCATTTCTTATGATACTTGACATGTACCAGGAAAAAATGCTACTGGAATTAATACTAGGACATAATCGTTAATCAAAAATGTTGATACTAGGAAAAAATAATTTATGTAAGCCACAGTGTTTTCAAAGGTACTTTTTAAAATTCTCAATAGTCACCAAAATCTATTCCATTCATACATATAGTACCTATATTTATCCATATTTTAATTTTGATTCATAACTCCTACATTTATATTTTGATAATACATGTATGTTCTACTAAAACAAAATTTTAAAAATAAAAATAGAAATACTTAAAATGTTATCACAAGTTATAGGACTACCTTCCCATTTGTAGATACATAGTTCTGCCTTTAACTTATTAGATTCTCAGCTAAAAAAAGAAAACCATTTAAAAGCTATTTGAATCCAGCTCTAAAATTTAAATATTTTCAACAGCATCTGGCCCCCACCCACCTGTGTGATTCGACTTTTCTCTTATTATTCATTTGAAGGCTTGAGTTTTTCCTCTGTTAGCCTTCTTTATCCTTTGGATACAAGTTTTTTCTTTCTACCTAAAACTTCTACTCAACTACTAAGTCTTAAGCCTACTATTATCTACTCTTTGAAATTACAATAAAATCACACAGACAGAATTAATATCATCTTCTCTAAAACTACAAGATTTCACAAACTTACTATCATTGCATTCTTCACAATACATTTGTTAACTACATAGTTCATGCCGTCTATACCTAGAGTTCTTTCAAAGTGGATCCTTATATTTCTGGCTTTGTATCTCAACGTGGCAGGTGCTCAGCAAATATCTGTGAGATAAATAAATGAAACAGCCTTTCTGTTAAGATTTTTGGTGTTCTCAAACTTGGAATCTTTATGAAACTTTATTTTTTCCTTTCCACTTGTCATTACATGCAGAAAAGGGAAATATTAATAATCGATTCAAAGTGAAATATTTCTAAACAATTGTACCATTTTTATTACAAACAAAAGTGTTAATTCACAATTCTTAAAATAGTATACTCCTGGAAAACTGGTTAGTTAATGAGAGTTCCCTTATTCATTTAGCAAATGTTCACTGAAAATATAGACACTCCTTTGGCTTCAAAGAAGGCCCGACTTCTTTTGTTCTTTAAACTCACTTGAATCTTGAGTAATTTATCCATTTTATAGTCTATTATGCTGTGCACTGAAGAACATAAGTAAAAAGAGTGAATCTGTAAGTTCTTCCCCAAGTGATTTGAGCAGGGACATATAACTGATCTTCCTGACATCTGGGTATGTAGAAACAATGCACTTCTACGCAATCACTCATCAGTATTCCTTTAATTTTTATTTTTTTCATTTAGAGCTTACGAACATATTAATTTATTGCAGGAAATTTTTGAACACCTGTTACGTTCCAGACATTGTGTAAAACATTTCTTATCGCTACCTTTTCACAAAATTCTCCTCTGAATTACTCATAAGATGAGAAGAAGGTGAAATTTGTTCAAGGAGAGCACTAGAAACACAACTGACATAGCTGTGGGGATGCAAAATCCCCAATATTATTTTCTTAAAAATGTAAGGTTCAAAATTTTTATTCTAAAAAAAAATTTATTCTATACTATACACGTAGATACTTTAAGATTAAAAAGTGTTTTTCAAATTCCTTGGAACTGAATACAAGCAATGACCCTTGATACAGATATTATCTCCATTATTTCAACTGTAGGAAATCTGAATATTACCTAATGTTACGGAACATACAATCTCACCTAAATACTTTTAGAAGAAACTGTAAACAGAAAGTTATTCACAGCTATACAACATAAGATTTGTCCTTACCAATTTCAGAAATCTCTCACAGATACGCTCAAAGTGAAATATTTCTAAACAATTGTACCATTTTTATTACAAACAAAAGTACTAACTCCATTTTTGATAGCACTGTTGTTACCAATCAGACTATAATACATACTTCAGTATATTTCCTCAATAAATTTTCTGAGTAAATCCGTACGGGGCTGGGGATTTAGCTCAGTGATTAGAGTGCTTGCCTTCACTGAAAATATAGACACTCCTTTGGCTTCAAAGAAGGCTCGACTTCTTTTGTTCTTTAAACTCACTTGAATCTCGAGTAATTTATCCCTATAAATTGCTTATTTACTTTCCAGCAAGTTTGTGCTCTCCAAGGAATGTCTGAAAGTACCTTTATTTACGGTCTTCGTAGGCCCGCATTTCATTAAAGTTCTAATTTCCACCATAAGAAGTTAAGGATGATACCAATTTGATTTGCATTTTTTTTAAAACCACTTTATTAAAGTATGATTGGCGTACAAAAACTTGCACATATTTAATGTATATAACTTGATGAGTATGAAACATTGCTTAATGTTTAATCTTGTTAGCAGTGTTAAAGCAGTGTTTACAATATTCCCTGTTCTACAGATGAAAAAACTGGAAATTAAAACTCAAAATTTAGATGATGACTGACTCTAAACCCATCTAATTTCCACTACATTATGCTTCCTTTCTAACAACAAACTCTTCTGCCCTCAGTGGATGTTTCCATAGGAAGCAGTAAATAAAAATCGTGATGCTTAGAAACCACTGTGTTTTGAACTTGAATGTAAAGACTGCAGGGAAAGCAGAGGAAACAATATTTGAGTAATATTTGCATAGTTTATAGAGTTTAATCCTTAAAACAGTCTAATCCAGAGCAGTCATTGTTCATGTTTTATAAACATTTTATTGCGTCCTCTTTAAACACCAACTACTTAAGGCTTTACTTCATTTCTATATTAAGTAACATGCTCAAAATGGTTATTTTAAAGCTGAAACAGTTTTCTATAGTGAAAGCTTTTCTTACTCCACTCTAAAATAGTTCATATATTATGTGAAATTTTGGTTTAGTAGATTGTAAAATAAAAATATAATGATATTTTCTATTAAAACTGTTCAAATATTGACCACAATAAATTTAAATATATAGGCATATATATGAATGCGTGTGTGTGTATGTGTGTGTGTGTATATGTATGTGTGTATGTGTGTCTGTATATATATCTAAGATCTAAGAATACAGACACAGAAATCAGCCTGTAGTCAGACAGAGCTTCACAAATGTGAGATCTTGGGGAAGGCCATTTACTAATTCAATCCTTTACTCCATGAGTATTTACTGACCATTGTTACAGGTCAGAAACTGTCTAGGTGCTTGGTATAGCTAAAGAAACAAAAATTTCTGTGCATTAAGCTGATCTTATAGGTGAAGGGAAGGCAAAACAGTAAACACTGA
>QZML01002195.1:38688-50675 GCA_016801275.1 Hystrix brachyura
TAGGGAATAGTAAGAAAAAAGAAAATGTACATGTTCAGTATTGACATATTTTTTTTTCAAATATTTTCAAAGCACAGTCGGTTTAATCCATGGATGTGGAGGTATTATGGTTTAGATCTAAAATGTCCTCCATTATTCTCAGACATATGGAAGATTATTGGATCATGGAGGAGTTATACTCATCAGTGAATTCATCCCTTTATGAATCCGTAGCTGAATGTGTTTTTATGTAGTGGGGTTTGGTCACTAGGGCATGACCTGGACAGGTTCTTCATCCCCGATTCCTCCCTTCTCTCTCTGCTTCCTGACCACCATGCCGTGAGCAGCTGCCCTCCACCAGACCTTCCTCCAGCCCTTCCTGCCTTGGGGCCAGATGAGTGAATTCTCTAAAATCCAGGAGCCAAAGTAAACCTCTCCACCTTTAAGTCATAGGTGCTGGGTATTGTGCCTCAGTGAAGAGAAAATGATTAAGACAAGAGACCACAAATACAGAGGGCATACTGTACCTGTACACACACACAAACACACACACACACACACACACACACACCCCTCAAATATCAATGCACATCCCTGTATAGGTGCATATAGACACTATATAAAAACAGCCACCAATGTAAAGTAGAAAATTGATTTTCTTAAAGTTAAAGGAATGATTGTTTTGTGAAGAACAGAGACCTCAAAATTTGCAAAGGAAAAATAGAGCATAAATAAAATAAAACTTGGAAAGCAGACATTGGATTTGATCAATAAAAAGTAGTTGATAAGCTTGATAGGAGGAACTTCTATAGAGTGATGGACAAAATGTAGAATGTAGTGAATTGGTGTAAATATTGGTATGTTATAGAAATTGGAGAGTTTATACCTGTTCTTTCTTGTAATCCAGAATCTAGTATACAAATATTCTTGTCCATCAACTTTGATTTCACTTAAATCTCAAATGTCAGTACATCCCAAGCTGAATCTGCCCCGTGTGAGCTTTTTTCTCCTTCTTTCTCTTCCTAACTGCCCTCCTCTAATGCTCCTACCTCAGGTCATGTCACAAACTTGCACTCCACTCTTCACAGAAGTGGGCCGCGAAAGGACAGAGGCTCGGGTGAGGTTCTGACGGCCTTGGCTGCCTTCCCTCTTGAAGAAAGTATGGCCGCTCCATTTTCTAGATGGTACAAGTCCTCCATTTCAGGGGAGAAATTTGTCATATTGTCCGAGCTGGCATTTTTGCCACATATGGTCATGGATGGCATTGATTGCAATCTCAGTTTCATAGCTCCCAGAGTCAATATTCCTCCCAGGTTTAGGGGATCGGGGTCCTACTTTTGCATGTTTTTGTTTTTATCTTTCTCTGATGTTTCATAAATACTGAAGTAGCATAAGCATCCATTGTCAGTTAGCTAAATGTCATTTTACGCTGGAAGCCATCTCTCTGATTTCTTTCTTTTTTTCCAATAGGATGGAATGTATATTCCATATATTATATATGTCACTAAATAAATGAATTCGGACATTGACAGGGATTGCACTATGTCATAATTTAATATTGGAATATGTGGTTTTCAAGATGGACTGATGTCATTAAGGACAATATTGATCTTCTAGATGTGATGCGATTAAAGATGGTAATAGGATAAGGAAAGGTATGGAATCAATCGCATAATGGAGAAGAAAGTACTGTGCAATATGGAAAAAAGCTACAATTTCAAGAGCTATATACAGCTGTTGCCCTGGAAAGGAGCGATCCTGCCAGCCTTCCCTTCTGATCATGCTACTTTCCGACTGCTGCGGTGATAAGCACTCGGGTCTCCGCCAAGCAACAGGGTCACAGCAACCCCAGCTCATCGCTCCATGTTCCCAGGGAGACCGGGGCGATGAGGGAATTTTCCAGGGGCACCTACAGCAACCTGAGCTCCAATTCGTGAAAAAAAACCTTCCTGGAGATTAGTTTAAAATATTTGGTTTTTCTCTTTTCAACAGATCTTTGCATTTTTTTCTTATCTTTTAATTCTATCCTTGAAGTGGTTTATTTCTTCATTCTCATAGTTCTTGGTAATTATTACTGTAATTATAAGTAGGAAATTTCAATTTTGTGGAGAATTCAAAGGAAATCCTTTCTTTTCCGTAGATGATAGATAGATAGCTAGCTAAATAGATAGATAGAGGCATACTGATGCTGCTATTAGATACTTACCAAATGTAAATTCATCCTTTCCTATATTTATGTGAACTTTGAAACTATTTAATAGCCCATCGTTCCCCTCAGACAAAAATTTTCACTGTAAAACTTTTACTCTCTCTCCTACCAACATTTGCGTTAAGGAAGAAAATAGAATAAGTAGTGCAGTGAAAATGAGATATTTCTTCATTTGAAGAGGGATCCAGACAACTTAAGTAATTGGATGGCAATGGTAGTGAGGTATTTTAAAAGAAAATATAAAAAGACACAAACTTGGGTGTTATTAGACAATTTTATGGTAAGTTTTCCCTCATGAACTAAATTTGCTACCTCTTTTAACCCTCTCTCCTCTCCCCCCTCTTCTGTGGTACTGGAAATTGAACCCAGACCCTTCTCCATGAGCTATATCCTTACCCCACTCACCTTTATTAAGACAGGGTCTTGCTAAGTCATTAAGTGTCCCAACCAGGGTTCAAATTTGCCATCTTCATGCCTCAGCCTCCAGGAGGACTGGGGTTATGGTTGTCTGCCACCATTTCCAGATTTCTCTACTGTATTTTTAAGGTTGAAACATACTTATTTTTATAATGAAGATCAGATATTTTGAGCAAATTTTAATGCTATGGACTGTTGCATAAATTATACCTTTTCGCATAAATTATACTTTTCAACTCAATGCATGAATTTGATTCTAGAACTAATTTGGAAGTATTTTTAAACTCAGACTGAGAACATTTCCTTCAAAATTTGGGATTCTCATTACTACACCAACAATGCCTACCAGCCAATCTTCTTGCCTTTACCCTCTTAAGCTACTAAGAAAAAAAAATTTGCTAACATTAATATATGCAGAGACAAATATCATAGTTTCTGCTACCTCACCTCTCCTGGTGACATTGTGGAAGTCCATTTCAAATGGCCACACAGCACTGTGGCTTGAGTTTCTGTCTATGAATATTAAATAGATTTTTAAAAAAGGCTAAAAGATCCTAAGAGTTGAGTCTTCTTTTGGTGATTCTAAAACAGAAAAATTTTGGAAGTCCATTTAAAATGGCCACATAGCACTGTGGCTTGAATTTATGTCTATAAATATTAAATGGGTCTTTAAAAAAGGCTAAAAGATCCTAAGAGTTGAGTCTTCTTTTGGTGATTCTAAAACAGAAAAATTTTGAAATATCTGCAACACATTAAAAAACAAGTTCTAAATTTCAATATCTAATGATAAACATGTACTTTCAAGAAAGAGTAAAACACTGTTGAGGTGAAAAATTTGAAAAACCTAAAGTCGTTTTCTGAGTTTGGATAGATGATGGTGCTGTTAAGATAGAGAGAGAGAGATAGAGAATAGACACATTGATACAGTGATCCCTGAATGTCTGTGGTGAATTGCTCCAGGAGACCTCATGAATTCCCTAATCTGGGGGGCTCGAATCCATTTTACAAAATGGAATAGTAACTGCATATTGCATATGTATATCTTCCTGTATACTGTAGATCAGGGCTATTTTACTTAGCATACCTAATACAACGTAAATGATAAGTACATAGTTGTTACAAAGGGTTGCCCGGGGAATAATGAGAAGAAAAGTATCTGTAAATATTCAATATGATGAGAAAAATACCTGTAAATATTCAATATGATGGAACCATCACAGACCTGAATATACAGATCATGTGAGAAACTATGCAACTTTTGGTTGAATTTGCAGATATTGAACCCAAGTAGAGGACCAACTGTATAGATCTTATATAATTCAAATAGAATTCATGATGCATCTTGGTTCATTAATGTCAACCCAAATGCCTTACTATTTGCTGATAAGTAACATAAAAGACCAGAGACTTTGGACTCAGCAAAAGCAAGCAGAACTTTCTGGCTTTTCAGCAACTGCTATATGGCTTGGTAACGCTGCCTAGCCATTCTGAGTCTCACTTCCTTCTTCTACTGAGTGACAATAAATAGACATTATTCATTGGTTGATGAAATTAAATAAAGTCATGCATGGAAAAGGGCCAACATAGTACTTGGGGTAGAGAAGGTGCACTAAGTTGGGGCGTGCTCAGACATATTCGTTTCATACAGTAGCTGTTAGAAGCTTTATGAAATAATAGGAACATGAATTTTGGAGTCAGTTTTCCTGAGTACAAATCTGATCTTCACTATTTGTTGCCCATGTAATAATGGGCAAATTATTTGATCTCTCTACTTCTTTGCAAATATGTACTTGTAAAATAGGGAAGATAATAGTAGTTTTTTATCTCATAAGAGTAGTTTTTATCTCGTAAGATTGTTCTGAGAACCATTTAATTGATACTTGAGAAAGAGTACTTCATAGAAGACTATAAATTTGCAATAAATGTTGAATGCTGTTGTGCCAATAGTATGTAAGAAAAGGAAAGGATGCCAAGTTCTTTCAACAATCTTTCTAAATGCAAGTCATAGAAAGTATGATGTTCTGTGCAGAACAGATGAATAAATCCATACAAGGAATAATTTCTAGTCTATCTGCTATTTAAAAACTGTAAGTTGTTTCTCTTACTTCTCATTCTGGGCCAGTTTCCTTAGATGAAAAATGAAGTTTTTGGATCTGTGAGGTCTCTAATTATCAATGACTTTAGAAGACTCTGTAGCACAGTAGTCAATAAATATCCAGCAATTATAAGACAGTGAACTAAACAGGAGAAATTATATGGCGAACTAAACAGGAGAAATTATATGTGAAAGCAATGGACATTTTTATTTTCCATTTTGTGGCAGACAGTATTGTAGGCATTTTGCCTATACCATCTAAATATAACTCACAACTTTAAAGCATTATTGGAGATTATTAGCCTTCTTTTTTAGAATTAACCCTGTGACCTTAATAATTTCCCCAAAACAAATATATAATAAATAATGTACTTAATATTTATTCTGTCAAATCTAAAGATCATGTCTTGATATCTTGTAGGTTCAATACATGTTATTAAGTTCTGAGAAAAGTTGTAATTTAAGAAGTATATATATTTTTTCTTATTACTTTAACAAAATACCACAAAGGTAGCAGTTTCAGACAACACACATTTATTATCTTACTGCTGTAGGATTCATAATTGTAAGTTCTGTCATTATCCAGCACACGTCTCACTGGGCTGAAGGGAAAGTATCAGCAGGGCTACCTTTCTTTTTGCAGGGTGGGATGTGTGTGTGTGTGTGTGTGTGTGTGTGTTATTTCCTTGTCTCTTGCAGCATCCAGAATAGAAACTGCCTGCATACCTTGTCCCTTTTTCCATCTTCAAAACCATCAACACTGCTGGGCTGAGCACACTTCCATGGTCACATTGGTGTGTGGCACTGCAGCCATTAGAGATGTTTGATTTGTAAGGGTCTGTAGAATTAGATTGGACCTACCCAGATATTCCAAGATAATCTCCCATCTCAATTCTTGCCTTAATCATAACTACAAAGCCGCTCTCACCATTTCAAGTACTATATTAACACATTCCAGGGTTTAGGACATGAACATTTTTTGAAACCATTATTTTGCCTCTGTAGCAAAATAAAACTGACTCCAAAAGCACAATACACAACAGATAATAATGGGAAAAAATGAAATATCTTGCTCTTTGAAAAACATAAGAGAGATGATAAAAAGACAAGCTATATTCTGGGAGAAAATGTGAGTAAACAACATATTTGCCAGGACATATTTACCAGGAACTTATAGGGAGAATATTTAAAGCATTGTGAAAGATTAACCATAAGAAAACAAATAAGCAAATCAAGATAAGTGCAAAATATTTAAATAAATACTTTATGAAGAAGAAATTTGGGTAGCATATAGCTTCTACAAAAATGCTAAATGTAATTGTTATGCAAGTATAAATTTTATCTGCCATAATGTGCCATTTTACACGTACAAGAATGGCTATGCACACAGCAACAGTAGCAGCAATGATAATCGTAATAATATGATATAATGATTATCATGTAAACAGAAAATACCAAGTACTGCAGATGATGCAGAGCACCTAATCTCTTATTTATTGGAAGTGGGAATGAAAAATGGTTCCATCTTTATAGAAAACAGTTTCTTATAAACATGAACTTATCTTATGATCCACAATTCCTGCTTCTAGATGTTAATTTATGGTAGAAAAAAATGAAAACTTTTTCTTCAAAATTGAACTACTTGAAAATTTTAAAAATTTATGGCAACCTTCTTCATAATCACTCCAAGCTGAAAACGGTTATAACATCCCTCAGTAAGAATCTGGATAAACTCTGTGTTTCATTCACACAGTGAAACACTGTTTACAACAAAAGGGAATAATCGACTGACACATTAAAAATCATGCATGAATTTCAAGTACATTAAGCTAAATGAAAGGCTAAGCGAAAAACCAAGTGAACATATAACTCAAATGTTACATAGGTATGGCACTGTATAAACGAAACTCTAGGAAAGCTGAAATTCTCGGGGGAAGAAGTACCTATGGTTGCCAGGAGTTGGAAAGTTGAAAGGAACTGACTGCAAAAAGGGAGAACGAGGGACATTTGGGGACGTCTTCTACTCTATATTCTGATTGGAGTAGTACTACAAAAAGGGAGAATGAGGGACATTCTCCGTCTTCTACTCTATATTCTGATTGGAGTAGTACTTAACATGTACTGGCCAAAATACATACAACTGCGTGCCAAAAACAATGTCACTTTTATTATTTACAAATTTGAACACATTTTTTAAACTGAAAAGTGTAGATTAAAATTTTGGAATTCATATACTCACTGACAGTAACTCATAGCACGTTACAGAAGACATTAGAAAGAAAATGAATTACTCTTGTGCACTGCTAGAGTGCAAATTGATTCAATGACCATAGGGAAAAAATCTTTGACATTGTCTACTTAAAATAAATATATACACACCAAGTGAACCCTGTGTGTGTATCTGAGAGAAATGCACGTATTATGCTCATAAAGATAAGTGCAGAAGCTTCATAGCAGCATTATTACTAAGAGATCCAAAATGGATCAGCCTAAATACTCATCAGTACTGTAGTGGTTAAAATTGTGCAGTTCTGCACTGTACAATGGTGTATAACAATGAACTCAAAGTAGCTACTTGATACTTGCAACAACATGCACGTTTTCACAATGTTTGGTGAACAAAATACATTGTCTGAAGTTGTATTTTCTAGGAATGAGAGCAAGGAAGCTTTTGCCTTCCTTTTACTCACCACCAATCTCCATTCAACTCTTCAATGGATGAGTTTCCAGTTTACAATTTTTATTTTACTAAATATTATTAGCTTAATTTTTGCTTTTGTCCTGTAATATGTAAACAAGTGCTTATTTAACTGTACAAGAAAAACACAATTCATATTTGATATTTTCATATACATCTGTATATACAAAGTACCTGTTAATGGGTTTATTATAATTAGGTAACCACTTTAAATAGTTTAAATTATGCATATGTATTTCATAAAAAATGAAATGAACATGTAAAAATGCTTTAGTGGCATTTGGAATTTTTTTCTAAAGGTGCTAAAAGTGCAATATTATTTTTCTCCTAAAAACATTATAATATAGTAGTCTACCTTCAAAACTTTGCCAACTAACGGATTTTAGTAGTGAATTGAATTTGGATAGTGATGGGGACTTGTGAATAAAAGCCTGTATAATCGGCAAGATTGTCAAAGCAATAGGAAAACTGGAGATTTCTCATTCTTGAATATGCAAGTCACAAAAGCTGTTTTGGTAGCTGGTACTATAAATAGAAAAAACGGGCCACTCAAAATGTCCATGGCCTAAATCTGAAGAAACTGAATTTGTTACTTCACACAGCAAAAGAGATTTTACAAACATGATTAATTTAAAATGAGATTTCCTGGGTGGGCCCAAAGCAATCAGAAGTCAGAGACTGAGAAGGAGATGTTCTGAGAAGAAGAAAACAAGTCAGAGGGATGTAATGCGAGCACTCAACTCGCTAGTGCCGATTTTGAAGATGAAGAAAGGGAAGCATCAATCCAGAAATGTGGGCAGCCTCTACACCCCGGGCAAGGCATGAAAATGAAGGTTCCTCCTAAAAACTCCGGAAGGAATATAGCTCTCCCAGGACCTTGATTTTTATCCAGTGTAATCCACTTCAGATTTGTGAACTCCAGACTATATGATGGCAAATTTCCATTGTTTCAACCACTAAATTTGTAATAATAGGAAATTAATACCAGTGGTAAATGTAAGCCAAGGACCCAGGTGCAACTCAGTAGTAGAGTGCTTGCCTAACATGTGCAAGGCAATGGGGCCAGTCCCCAATGCTGCTAAAAACACAAAAAAGTAAAGATGAGTAGTCTCACCATTAATTATAGAAACGGGACTATAAAAACTAAAATAGTGTTGATCATCTATTACCACAGTGACAAATCTTTAAAAATTGACTTCCATTATTGTGAAAGAGGATATAATTTGGGCTCTCAAATGCTGTTGGTGTATATATAAACTGTTTAAATAATTTTAGAAGACTATTTAGTGGAATTCATCAAGTTTTAAAACTCAGATACTGAACAACCAGACTTTCACCAAGTAATCCTATTTCTAGAAACTTATTTTAAGGTTCCCATAGATTCACACTTGAGGTGCTCAACATTACATTTTTATAAGGATGCATAAACTGAAACATCCTAAATAAGCTTTTATAAATAAAAATAATTATATTAAATAAAATTTTGTAACCGCTAACAAGAATAAGGTATTAGTATATTCATCTATCAAAATTACCCCAAAGCATATATTTACAAAAAGAAAAATTATTCTCAAAATATATAAACTGCATAATAAATTTAAATGTATAATTATGCAAATATATGCATGCAAACACATAGTAAAATAATTCAAAGCATAAGAGCCAAAGTTAATAATAATTCTCTCCTGAGAGAGGGGAATGGGAAAATATGGAAGATGATGAATGAACCTGCTGTAAATAGGGATAATTCTCTCCTGGGAGAAAATGGAAATGAAATAGGTAATTATGCTTTTATACTTACACATACTGTTTTTATTTATTTTCGATACACATTTATATATATATATATGTTTTCTGATGCAAAGAAAATCTTTCTAAAGAAAATTAAATATTAATTTGTGGCAAACTTCTAGAAATATTTAAAATTTAGATTGTGACAAAAATACCATAAGAATAAAAGAGACAACCAAATAGCACCTAATGAGACTGTAACTCTAAATTGAGCACATACTATCCAGATCAAACATTGGGCCTGACTTGTCAAGTGGAAGGTTGCTACCTAGCCTGCAGTCAGATACCACGTACATCATACTTCTCTTTGTACTGGTGTCAACAATATAAACACAATCGTACAAAAAGTTATAATGATATTCTTCATAGTGTCCAAAAAGCACCATGGCACTTTGGTCCCTTGCAGTGTGCCAGGGTAACATTTATGTCACCCTGAAGCATGCTGGTACACATCTGAATACATCTTATAATATGGAGATGAAGGATAGGGAGGCAAGGAAAGCCAAGAGCTTATGAAACCCCCCAGGCTAAGAGGAAAAGGAAAGACGCCTCAAGTGAATTCTAATGATGTGTAAAACATTTCGCCTATCAAACTAAATCAGTGCCTCAGATATATACTGACATCTTAGTTTGTACACAAAGGATTTTACTGGCATTTCAATCATCATTCTTTTTTTCTAGCCACGAGTAATATTTACGTGGCTGGACTAGAAATCGTGGTGTTGATGTCACAGAACCAAATGATTTTAGAAGAAGTGATCTTAGAGACCATTGCACTGAAGGCCGCGGTAACCTGGGGATCCTGGAAACTGGGTTGGGCAGTGGGGTTAGTATGGGGAAAACATACACGGGAAGAATTCGTCCTCAGGAAGTTAGGCGTGCGGTGGGCGAAAGGGGGCTGCCGGCTGTGACTCGGCGCCTTGGGGCGTCCTCTGGTGCATTGTGCGGGAAAGCGCTAGCCACGCGCTGGCATAACCAGGAGGACACGTTCACAGATGTGCGTGCCTGCCCGGAGTCCAGCCAGAAAAACAAAACAAAACAAACAAAAAACCAGGGAGGAATTTATTTTGAGTGCTAAGTGGCAAGTAGAAGAGGAGGAAAAGAGTTGACTTAGCAACACAGATACTAAAACTGAGGCTGTCTGCAACTCAATTCTCACTTCATTTCAGTAATGTGTGATTCCTCCCTGTTCCCCAGACATCCACCAAATACCTTAAAAGCATAAAAGACGACGTGGCAAAAGCTACAACGAACCACCCAGTTACCACTTCAGAAATGAGAGTTCCTCTGTCAGCTACCCACAGAGGGGCACAGCGCGCCTCTCAGAGGACAGCCCCTGTAGGGGACCGCTCCGGCCGAAGACAAGGACTCGTCCAGGGCTGGGGCAGCCGGCGTCTAACTTTGCTCGTGGCGGGGGCGTAAAGCATCAGACCACGTTCCCTACAACTTGGACCTCTGTGCAAGTCTGCATCCTCTGCCCCTCTTCCCCAGCTACCGAACTCAGGCACACTCCCAGGTCCGTGTCCTATCATGCTAACGTGTATCTCAGCATCTCCGTCTAGGAAACCAAAACTGCAAAGGCTGATGTGAGTGCGTGTATGGATGTGTGTGTGGGAACGGAGCTGTGGGAAAGTCACACAGGTTCTACTGCAGCAAAGAAAGGAAGAAAGGGAAGGGCCCCCCAGAACAGCAACGGCAAACTTGAGGTGAACCTGAAATCCTAAGACCACGCAGGAGCGATATCAGCGACAATGCTGAGCGGGGAACGCCAAGAATCAGACAAATGCTCCAACAGAACAATCTCAAAAACTGTAAGAATCGACTTTTCCAGCACTTTAGTAATTGAGTGCAGACTCGCGACTGTCCTAAGGACAATTACTCCAGGAAAGCAGATGAGGGTCAGTGAGAGCTAGGAGCTTTGTGAGCACTTTAACTTGACCTGGTCACGGCCTCCACTCCTTAGCTCTGCAGGTACCTTGAAAACTGAGCAGACTTTCGCCCTCATTCTTGTTGAATTTGAGGCTCCGCACAAATGGAAAGTGAGGGCCCAATGGGAATGTCGGAACGCGGAAGGCACACCCCAAAATGCATGTGGAGCCTCCCAGTGAAGATGGCACTCAGTAGCTCCAGAGGTGCAAGGAAACCTCTCTTTGATAGCTAGCAGACTACTAAAAAAAACAAACACAGACTTCAGGGGCCAACATGACAGATTTGGACTCTAGAAGATTAGTTAATAAAAGGTGTTAAATTAAAAACATCAGCTAAAATAAAATCAGCAGATTGTGGTGAAAGAGAATGTCAGATAGCTAGAGTTGCAATTACATTATTTAAAATTTCCATTTGTTTATTTTCAATAATAACAACAGCATAAAAAATGAGGCACATAGAGAAATAAGAAAAGCATGGTCCATAAACTAAACAAAAAGCAATCAGTAGAAATTTTCCCTGAAGAAAGCCCAGACATTGTAGTTGATAAATGAAAATTTAATTAGCTATTTTAGTGTGTTTGATAAGCTAAGAAAATGACATCTAGAGAATTAAAGGAAAGAGGAGAATTATGTTTCACCAGTTAGAGAATGGCAATGAAGTAACAGAACGTAAGTAAAACTGGAGCCCTAAAACTCCAGTAAGTAAAACTGGAGCCCAGTCCCTCAGAGTGTGACCTTACTGGAAAATAGGGTCAGCGCAGAGGCAGTAATTAGTTGAAGTTGTATTACAACAAGGTGGGCCTCTAATTCAGTACAACTAGTGGCATTAAAAAGATGGAAATGTGATGACAAGGAAATACAGAGAAAACA
>QZML01002196.1:7745-45545 GCA_016801275.1 Hystrix brachyura
AAGAGAGAGAGAGAGAGAGAAAGAGAGAGAGAGAGAGAGAGAGAGAGAGAGAGTATAAAATTGTAAGAGAGCATTTATTAGTTTGGCGTACATGACAAGAGGCTGAATCATCCCACAGTGGCTGTCTGCAGGCTGAAGAGTCAGGGAGATTTGTTGAAGTTCAGTCCAAGAGGCTAGAGGCCAAATATTGTAGTCCCAGTTTGAGTGGAAGGCTTGAAAGTGCCCTGGAAAGCTGCTGGTGAAGTCTGCATTGAAGAGTTGAAGAACCTGAAGTCTGGTGTCCACAGGTGATAGCAGCAGGAAAGAAACACACCTGCTTGAGAAAGGTTGAGTGTGAGCCAGAGCTAACACCCTCCTCTTCCACTTTTTCATTCTGTCCAGGCCTGCAGCCCGTTGGTTATTGCTGCCCACATTCAAGTTGGTCTTCCCCGCGACCCATAAGCTAAGCTCTGGACACACCCTCACAGACAGACCCAGAATTGTGTCTTAACATTCTCTCTGCAACCCTCAAGCCAGTCAAGGTGACGGGAGAAACTGGCTGTCCAGTGGGGTCTGGTTTTCTTCTTCTGCATCTGGCCACCCAGTTTTCTCAGCACTGTTTATGCAAGACGGTGTCCTGTCCTCAGTGTGGCTTCTTGGCACCTTGTCAGAGATCAGTCGGCTCTACGTGTGTTTGCTTCTAGACTCTATTCAGTTTCATTCTTCTTTGTGTCTGTTTATTACAGCACCACGCTATTTTGAGTGTTACCACTGTGCAGTGTGTTTTGCAATCACAGGTTGGGATACCTTCAGCGTTGTTCTGTTTGTTCACTGTGGCTCGGGCCATTCAGGGTGTTTCGTGCTTCTGTATGAGTTTTTGGATTGTTTTTTCTAGTTTTGTGAAAAATGTCATTGATGTCTTGATGGAGACTGCTTAGACTCTGGAAATTACTTTTAGTAATTTACTAAATTTAGTAATTTAGTAATTTAGAATGGACTCTGTGCATGTGTGTATGTGTGTGAGAGAGAGAGAGAATGACAGAGACACTGACAGACAGACAGACACAGGGTCTTGCTGTGTTGCCCAAGCAGGTCTTGAACTCCTGGGCTCAAGCAGTCCTCATGCCTCAGCCTCCTGAGTGGCCAAGACTACAGGAACATACCACCGTACGTGGTTTGGAATAGGTATTTTTACAATATTCTCCTGATCTGTGAATATGAGAAGTCTTGCCTATGTTTGTGTGTGTGTGTGTTCAATTTTTCATCAGTGTTCTGTAATTTTCTTTTTGTTTTGTTTTGTAATTTTCATTGTAGAAGTCTTTTACTTTTTTGGTTACATTTTTCCATATGTATGTATGTATTTTTGTATGTGTGTATTGTTGGTATCACGAATGGGTTTGCTTTCATGATTCGCTTGTGTTGCTGGGGACCAAACCCAGAGCTTGGTGCATGTGGAGGACATGTTCTACCACGAAGCTACACGCCCAGCCACTTTTATGATTTCTTTCTCAGCACGTTTGTTACTGGTGCATAAAAATGCTACTGTTTTTGTATGTTGATTTTGAATCCTGTAAGGTTACTGAATTTGTTTGTCATTTCTAACAGCCTTTTGCAGAGTCTTTAGACTTGTGTGTGTACAGAATCATGTCATCTGCAAATAGGAATAATTTTACTTCTTTCCTATTCCTAATGCCTTTTATTTCTTTTTCTTGTCTAATTGGTCTGGCTAAAGTTTCCAGCACTACACTGAACAATGTGGTAAGAGTAGATATTTTTACATTGTTCCTGATTTTAGAGGAAATGTTTTCTTTCAGTTTTCTTCCATTTAGTATCATGTTGGCTGTGAATGTGTAATACACACTCTTTCTTATGTTGAGGCAAAATTCTTCCAGGCTTTATTTATTCAGGGATTTTTGTCATGAAAGGATGGTGATTTTTATCAAGTGCTTTTTAATGCATCTATGGTGACATGATGAGTTTTATCTTTCATTCTGTCCATGTGCTGTTTTGCCTTTATTGACTGATATTTATTAAATCATTCTTGTATCCCTGGGATAAATTCAACTTGATAACAGCGAATGATCTTTTCAATGTGCTGTTGGGTTCAGTTTACTAGATGAAAAATTTTTGCATCTGTGTTGATCAGTGATACTGGTCTGTAATTTTCTTTGTTATTGTATCTTTGTCTAGTTTGGATATTAGAGTAATACTGGCTGCATAAAATGAATTTGAAAGGTGTCCTTTCTACTTTCAATTATTTGAAATAATTTAAGAAGAACTGTTACTATTTATTCTTTAAAGATTTGGTAATTTGGGTACTGTGGTACATGACTGATCTCAGCTTTCAGGAATTGAAGCAAGAGGTTTGTGGGTTCAGAGTCAGCCTGGACAAGACTGTGAGATCAAATTCAATGGTTAGGTTCAATGTTGACCTTCTGGGGAAGTTTGATTCGGTTCTTGTCCAATTCAGTTTGCGACCAGAATCGTGGAAAAATTAAGTTCGTGAACTGAGGTACCGCTCTACCACACCCCCGTGGTCCAGACACCTCCAGAAGCCCCACCTTATGAGCACGTGAGGCTTCGGGGGCACATCTAGATATGAGCCTTAAGAGGGGATTTTATTACTGATTCAATCTCATTATTTGCCGCCAGTCTATTAATGTTTCATAGCCATAAGTTTCGGTTTATGTTTCCAAGAATCTATCAGTTTCTCTTAGGTTCTCAATATGTTAATGTCTCATTGTTCAATAATAGACTCCAGCCAGGCGTGGTGGCGCATGCCTGTAATCCCAGCACTCGGGAGGCAGAGGTGGGAGGATCACCACAAGTCTGAGGCCAGCCTGGGCCACATAGTGAACTCAAGGCCAGTCTGCACTACATAGCAAGACTCTGTCTCAAAAAACCAAAATAAATAAATAAAATAATAATAATAATAGACTCCAGGTATTTCTGTGGTATTGGTTGTAGTGTGTTTTTTTTTCACCTTATTTTATTTGCGTCTTTTTTTTTTTTTGGTTACTGCATGTAAAATTTTATTGATTTTTGTCTTTTTAAAAAAAATTGTACTTCCAAGCTGGGGATTTAGCTCAGTGATTAGACTGCTTGCCTTGCAAGCACAAGGCCCTGAGTTCGATCCCCAGCACACAAAAAAAATTTCTACCTTGATTTTTGTCATTGGTTGCTTAATCTCTATTTCATTTATTTTAGCTCTGATCTTTGTTATTTCTACTAGTTTGGGGTTTGGTTTCTTCTTGCTTTTCTAAGTATTTTAGATGTTTTGTTAGGTTGCTTATTTTAAATCTATGTTATTATATAAGTCCTTATTGCTTTAAGCTTCCTTTTGTTTTTTATTTTTTAAATGGGGCCTCACTGTCACCCGTGCTGGCCTCGAACTCATGGCCTGAAGAAATCCCCCTGAGCAGCTGGGACTATGGGTGTCCACCACTATGTGTGGCCTAACTTCCCTGTTAACATCACCTTTACTAGATACCGTGAGTTTTTGTAAGTTGTTTCTGTTTTCCTTTAATTCAAGACATTTAAAATTTTTTCTTTTTGATTTTTTTCAACGACCCACTGTTTGTTAACATGTGTGGTTTAATCTCCATGTGTTTATATAATTGATAAAGTTTATTCTGTTCATTTTTAGTTTTACTTTGTGATCGGAGGAGATTTACAATATGACTTTGTATTTTTTAATTTGGTAAGACTTTTTTTGCATCATAATACGTAACGTATTCTGGGTGCTGGTGAAAAGATTGTGAGTCAGCAGCTCTTGGATGACACACTCTGTGAATGTTTTTAACATCCATTAACTCTGTAGTACAGTTTCACCCCTGACTTTGTTACGATTTACATGTGTGTTTGTGTGCATGTGTGAGGTCTCTGTGCATAGTCCATTGATGAAAGTGGAATGTTTGAAATTCCCCACCTCTATTGTATTGGAGCCTGTCTCTCTCTTTAGATCTGATAGTGTTTGTTTTGTACAATTGGGCGCTCCTGCCGAGGTACTTGTGTATTCCCAATCATTACATTCTTATCGGATCGATCTAATGATCATTATACAGTGACTGTGTCTCTTACAGTTTTTGTCTTAATGTCCATTTTATGTGATATAGATACTCCTGTTCATTCTTGGTTTCCATTTGCATGGTTTATCTTTTTACCTTCTCTTATTTTTAATGTTGAGTCTTTTTTTTTATTTTAAACCAAGAACATGTATTGGTACATTCTACATACAATGGTCACATTCATTACATTTATTCTGTACCTATACATGGTGCATCTTGGTTAATGTTGAGTCTTTACTAGCGATGCGAATTTCTTATAGACAGCATGCTGTTTGGTCTTGGTGTTTTGTCCACTCAGCCTTCGTTTAACTGGAGAATTGAGTCCATTTACATCCCAGGTTATTGATAGGTAAGGGTTCATTCTTGATGGTTTGTTAATTTTCTTTTGTTTGCTTTTAAAATTCTTTGTTCTTCCTTTCTTTTTCTTTGTTGTGGGTTTGGTGATTTACTCTATTGCAGATTTGATTGTTTTCTGTTTTTTTTAGGTATATGCTCTTCTAGTGGATTTTATAATTTCATGTATTTTTGTAATAGTAGTTGTCTCTGTTTTGTTTCTGGATGTAGGACTCTGATATTTTACAACAGTGGTCTGGCTGAGGTGAACGACCTCAAGTTTATTCTAGGCTTGGAAAGATTTTATTTCTTACTCATTTCTGGTGGTGGTGTTGGGGTTTGGCCCAGTGTGGCGCATGTGCTAATAGCGCACTGGACCACTGAGCTACACCCCGGACTCCTGGTTAGAGTATTCTTCACTGGCAGGCGTTTCCTTTTAGGACTTGGAATGTATTATTCCATTCCCTCCTGGCCTGTAAGGTTTCTGCTGAAAAATCTGATGTTAGTTTAAGGAGTGTACACTTCTCAGTGACTGAACCCTTTTCTTTTGTGGTTTTTTGAATTCTCAGTTTGACTTCTGTTTTTGGCAGTTTGGCTATACCAGTGATCTTGAACTTTTTCGAGTGAGACTGAATGCCCAAACTGCAACCCAAAGCCCATTTTATTTTTTTATCACAAAGTGCCAACACCGAAGTTATACCTGAATACTGAGGTTTTAGTATAGAAAAAGTAACTCCTACTTTGTTTAAAAAGAAAAACACAATAATATGCATACTACAAACATAAAAATATCAACTTTCTTGGAGTTTCACGTTAGCTCTTCGAAACATGATCTTACTTGCTTATGTAATTCTAATAATTTGCATGGACTTCTTTCTCTCAAAAAGTTTATTTTCCAGGTACATTGTAGGCTCAAGAAAATAGACCCAACAATTATGCAAACATAATTATGTCATTAAGTTTTTATCACATAAAATAATGCTTTTAAGTAGGTTTGTACGAAGTTCTCAAATGCTTTCTTATGTATTCTTTTGGGACTTCTCCTAGAACTAACAGAAACTTTTAGTCCCTTCAGTGCCCATATTGCATTAAAATGGACAAGTCTCTGATTAAAGTTCTCTCTTTTGGGCATTTATTACCAATAAAATGGTCCCCCAACCAATAAATGATAATGATGTATTATTAGTTCACAAATCTTCCTTTAATCTGTTTCTAATGAAACTGCCATAATACTCATTTACTATAATATGTCAATGATAGTTTCAATCTTTCAGTTACAAGCAGAGAAGTTGATACTTTTTATCATTTCTCTGTGAATTTTCTGTTGTAACCTAAACTACAGTAATTTTCAGTAACTATACAGTTCCACTGTACATATGGTTATCAGAAAAATTCAAGTTAGTCAGTATTAAACTGTAGGTAAATGTGCATTAACTATAATAGGTTGTCAGATAATGCTTACTGGAAAACCCCAAACCATTCCACGTACAAGAGAAAGTGTTGCAGAAGTATAAAACAACAGATACACAAGGAGGATACCAAACATATTCTAATAGCACAAAAAATCATCCATAACAGGGCACAGCAAGCAGAAACATACAATAGTAGTCAAAGGGTTGGTGTTGCACACAAACACAGCTTTTCTCTTTTGTAGCCTTGGCAACAGCCACAGGGCTATCAAGTGACCTTCAGGGGCAGCTGGTAAGGAAACTAGCCATGCAGAGCACATTAACTAAAGGACACAGGGTGGATTGGGCTGCTGTAGTGCAAATGGCTAAGACAGAACTGAAAATTCAGTTCAATACTAACTGAAGACTGGAACTTGGCAATACTTCCCAAAGCGCTCCCTGAGGTTCTATTACATACTATTCCAAGTGACAAAAATGTGCTAAGTAAAGTTATTTACAGATACAATAATTGTGCAGTTTAAATCTGCAATTTTAGGTGAGAGGTTTTTCCATGAAGAATTAACTGCACTGAAATTCTATAAATTATACTTAAGCAATTCAGCTGTTAAGAGTTTACAACAAAGAGATAAATACTGCTATCCGAATTAGTAATTACAGTTTAACAATAATCTTAATCTCAGCAATCACTGTAGTTACTACTATATCTGACTTGCTGAGGCAACTTCTGGGCTCGTTTTCTTCGTGGCTCACGAACTCATCCCGAGCACAGGAAATGATCCAACTTTAATGGAACAATGTTTAGACTGCATGTGTCAATTTAAAGAAAAATTACACTCAGGACTACAATTGCAGCAGCTATTCCAAATGCCTATTTTAAGTTAAAGCCCTCATTAAAAAAATTCTAGTACTAACTTTGTAAGTCTGAAATTTTAAGGATGACTATTTAGAAAACCTGGTGTACGTAGCAGTATCTTTTGCTGAAGAGAAAGGAGACAGACTGTAAACTACAGCAACATTTATGTGAATTGCACTATATTCTTGGAGCCAGAAAGTTGCATTATTTTCTTTTCTCCTAAAGGAAGAGTCTTTTTTTTTTTTTGACTTCTGAAGCTTGATTTATAGTAACTACCATATAAACATCGCTACTTTTGGAAGGTTACAGAAAAATTCTTGGAAAAAATAATTTCAGGTATTAGTCACACTGTTGAAATCCTCATTCAATATTAATAATTTGTTCTTTAGAAAGAAATAGAATTCTTCATAGCCAAGCCCTGAGAGTTGCCTCCCACAATTACTACAGACATTAAAAAGCAAACTGTTAGCTCAGTCGGCAAGTGTTTTCATAGCTCTACTGGACACCTGTAGCTCTGTTCTGTTATTTCAGCAGTCACCACATTTGTCTGGGTAAGTAACAGCACATCGCACCCGCCAGAGACTAATGACCAAGCTCACAGACTGAGAAAACCCAGCGCGGATACTGTGCGTCCGAGAGGTGTGTACTGATGCACATGAAAACAAGCCTAGTTAATGCCCTTTGGGGACAGAAGAGTCTACTGTGTCTTGACTGGTTCTCGTCCTGACCAGCGAACCCCAGCTTTTTGTTTATGATGATAATCTTTTTAAAAATCCTTTAGCACTGACGGTAGAGGGAGCCCATTAGTTCCACCATAGGTAGAGCACCTGCGGATGCCTGCACCGCAGATGTACTGCAGGCTGATCAGAAATGTGCAAGGCAGTGGTCCTGAAACACGCGAGAACGGGGGTCTCGAAACGTTCTAGAAGTCCTGTTACAGGGGACGAGTGTTCAATTCAGGCCTGCAGGGATCTGTTCTAGTGGCCAAGGCTCACAGAGAAGAGATAGTCCTGTTGCGCACTTCTTCAGCAAAAACGTGCTTCCAGTTTCCCTTCCAGAAGGGCTTCCGCTTCGCGTAGGTCCGCCGCTCCCAGCGACAGGGATTCCTTGTCACCTGGCGCCAGTCCGGCCATGGGCAGCATGTAGTCAGTCTGCCTGTGGACTTGTCCCCGTCGGCTCGCACGGGCACAGCTGTCTGCAGACGCCTGGCGCTGTTTCTGCCTCCGCGGCTGCAGACACAGGGAGGCCGTGTCCTCTTCCACGTCACAAGTAGCTTGTGGAACTGTAGCGCTGTCCCCACTTACTTCCGTCCTTGCAGGAGCGAAATTGGGTCCCAGTTCATATAATGGATTAAGCTGTGCGGTCGCTTCGACTGTACGTCCTTGTGCGCTGGAAGGCGGGACGCGTGTTCTGTCTCTGAGCGTAGGCTGTGCGCCTCCTGCAGAAACCAAGCGCGGATCTAACGTCTCAACAACACGGGCCGCAGGTGGGCTCTCGGGGCTGTATGCTGGTTAATCAGATGTCATTCTGGGGCTAAATCTGAGCCAGCAGGAAAAGGGCAGTTCTCGAGCATTAATTCAGAAGGATGTATTTTTCCTTTATTGGAAGAGGGGCTTCAGCTGCACGGGAAAGCGCGAGCGCAGAGTCGGTTCTGCTGGCCCCAGCGAGCGGGCGCCACGCCCCGCGCCTTGAAGTCGGTTTGCAGGGTTGCCGGCCTCGTCAGCGTCAGCATGCAGCACGCGGAGCTCCAGTCTCTGGGGAACCGCAGTGCCTTTCCCCCCAACGCGGGGGCCACGGCCGGAGCGGGAATCCCTTGGCGTGCCTCTTGTTCCCGGGAGGCTATCGGTCTCCGCTTATCAGGACGATTGGAGGGATTTCGGCCACGCAGTTGTGGTTTCTCCTCGAGGAGTTTCTTTAACAGGCTCCGTCCCAGAGGACGGCGGCTCAGCTGGAGAGGAGCCGTGTCTCCCAGACTGATGTTGTCTGTGTCTCTCTGTCTCTCTGTCTCTCTCTCTCTCACACACACACACTGCGGCTCAGCTGGAGAGGAGCCGTGTCTCTGTCTCTCTGTCTCTCTCTCTCTCTCTGTCTCTCTGTCTCTCTCTCTCTCACACACACACACACACGTGTACGTTGGCATTCATGTCTACATTTTCACCACTGCTTCTTCCATCACTACCGAAAAGATTCTGACTCCGTGTCTGAAGGCCCTCCACATTTCCCCTACTTGATCCATTGTTTGTGAGATGCTCCTCCACCCCTCGGAGCGCCCAGCCCTGCCCCGACCTCAGCTCCGCAGCAGGCGCCCCGCCTTGCCCTCCGCGCCACCCCCCACCCCGCCCCATCTTCCCTGAGCTGTCTTAATCTGAACTCCCTGCCCCAGAGCAGAAGGTCGCTGATCACTAGGATTTATTGCTTCTTGTATTCTTGATGCCTTTCTGACTATTGGTGAGATTGAATCTCAATGTAGTTTGGATTTGCACTTCCCGACAGCTGAGAGTATGAAACAGTTTTTCATATACTTATCGGACATTTGTAATTCTTTTAAGAAGTTTATCTTCATTTTCCCATTTAGTGTTTGAGTTTTGTGTGAGAGTGTATGTGTGCTGGGTTTTTTTGTTTTTTTGGATTTTTGTTTTTTTTAGCTCTTTATGTATATTTGGATATAAAGAATAACTAGCAGAAATTTCTCTCTCATTCTGTAGACTATCTCTTCAGTCTGTTGGTTGTTCGTTTTGCTGTGAAGATTTCTAGTTGTATACATCCCATTTGTTCACTTTTGCTCTTATTCCTAGTGCCTGTGATTTCAAGTGTTTCCCTCTTCCAGAGTTTCAAACTTTTAGATCTTACATGTAGGTCTTTGATCCTTTTTGAGTTGATTTTTGTTCAGGGTGAGACATAAGAATCTAGCTTCACATGGCTGTCCAGTTTCTCAGCAACGTTTGTTAAAGAGACTGTATTTGCTCCAACATATACTTTTGGCCTCTTTGTCAAGAATCCGGTGGCTGCAGTTGCATGGACTTGTTTCCTGCCCTCTCTTCTGTTCCAGTGGTCTACGTGTCTATTTCTGTGTGAGAACCATGCTGTTTTAGTCACTGTGGTTTTGCTGTACATTTTCCAATCGGGAACTGTGATGCCTCCAATATTGCTCTGCATTCTCAGGACTGGTTTTGCTGTTCTAGATCTTTTGTGCTTCTATGTAAGTTTTAGTGTCGTTTTTCTCTAGTTCTGTGAAGAATGCCATTGGTCCCTTCATGGAGCTTGCATTGCAATCAGACTGCTTCAGTAATACGGCCCGTTTAACAATAATTCTGTTCCTCTTGAACATGGAGAGTCTTTCCATCTTCTGTTCTCTTCTTCAGTGTTTTCTTAAGCATTTTGTAATTTTCATTGTAGAGGTCTTGAACCTCCTGGTTAGGTTTATTCCCAAGTTTGTTTATTGATTGACTGATAGAGGCTGTTGTGAATAGGATTGTTTTCTTGACTTCTTTCCCAGCAGTTTCATTATTGCTTTCTAGAAAAGCTTTTTTATGTGTTGATTTTGCATCTTGCCACTTTGATGACCTTGTTGATCAGATCTAAAAGTCTTCTGCTTGAGTTTTTAGGTCTTCTAAGTCAAGTATCACATCATCTGTGAATAAGGGTTTTTACTTCTTCCTTTTCTGTTGGTGTCCCTTTTTTCTGTCTCTTGCCTAATTGCCGTAAAAACTTTCTAGTACTATATTGAACTGGAGTGGTAAGACTGGACGCCCTTGTGTCATTCCTGATTTTACAGGAAATGCTTGCAGTTTTTCCGCAGTGTGATGCTGATTGCGGGTTTGGCACATACAGCTTTAATTATATTGAGGTAAAGTTCTTCTACACTTAGTTTCTTCAGTGTTTTTGACATGAACTGTTGAATTTTGTTGAAGGCTTTTTCTGCATCTATTTAAGATGATTATATATTTTTTTTAAATCCTTCATTCTATTCATGTGGTGCACTACTTTTATTGATCCGTGTATGTTTTCCTGGGATGAAACCAACTTGAACATGGTGTATGACTTTTTTAGTATGTTGTTGATTTCTGTTTGTAAGTCTTTAATTGAGGATTTTTCATTATAGTCACCAGGGACTTGGTCTGTAGTTTTCTTTTTGAGCCCTTACCTGATTTTGGTATTACAGTGCTATTGGCTTTGTAGAATGAGTGTATAAGCATTCCTTCCTTTTTATTTTACTGAATAGTTTGAGAAGCATCAGTATTAGTTCTTCTTTAAAGGTCTGGTTAAATTCAGCAGTAAATTGATTTGGTCTTGGACTTCTCTTTTTTGGGGAGACTGTCTACTTCTTTAATCTCATTGGTTGTTATTGATCTGTTTAGGTTTTTAGTATCCTCTTGGTGTAATTTTGGAAGCTCATACGTGTCTACAAACTTATGTATTTCTTCTAGACTGCCCAATTTATTGGAATGTTTTCAAAATAGTTCCTAATAATCATCTGGATTTCAGTAGTATCTGTTGTAATGCTGCCTTTTTTTTTTTGTCTCCAATTAATTTGTTTCATTAGTTTGACTAAGGTTTTATTCACTCTTGTTATCTTTCTAAAGAACCAACTCTTTCTTTGATCCTTTTTCTTTTTCTTGTACTCTCCATTAATTTCAGGTTGGATCCTTATTTCATCCTTCTTTTGGTGTTGGGCTTGATTTTTATCTTGTTTTTCTAAGACCGTGAGGTGACATCACTGGGTCAGTTGGTTGGTCTCTCTGACTTTTTAATGTAGGCATCTATAGGTATAAACTTCCCTTTTAGACTTGACTTTGCTGTATCATACAGATTCTGGTATGTTGTTTCTGTTATAATTCGGTTCTAAGACTTTTAAAATGTCCTGATTTCTTCATTGATCCACTGATCGATCATTCAAAAGTGTATTATTTGATTTTCATGTGTGTGCACAGTTTCTGTGGTTTCTCATGTTAAAATTTCTAGTTTCATTTCATATGATCTGTTAGGGTAATAAAAGGCATGAGATTATTTCAAAATTTTTTTGTATTATCACTTTGTGGACTAATACATGGTCTGTTTTAGAGAAAGATGGATGAATTACTGAAAAGAATGTGTAACTCCACCGTTGGTGAATGGAGTAGTTTGTAGATATTTGTTAACTCCATTTGGCCTATAGTGTACTGTAAATCTGATCTTTTTTGATTATTTGTCTGAGTGACCTATGTATTTGTGAATGTGGGTTATTGAATTTATCAACTATAATTCTATTGGGATATATCTGTCCCTTTATGTCCAGGAATTTGTTTTATGAAATTCGTTGTGATGTTTGATGCATACATGCTTACAATCATCATGTCTTGGAGGATGGTTCCCTTTACCAATATGTAGTGACCTTTGTCTCTAATTTTGACTTGAAGTCTGCATTGGCAGATATGAGTATGGCTACTCTTGTTTGTTTTTGGATTCCATTTGAATGGAATATCATTTTCCCTCTTGTGTATTTCTCTGCAGGTTCGAGATACATACATACATACACACACATATATATATGTATGTATGTGTATATATGTGTTTTTTGCAGGCAATATACAGTTGATTTCTGGAGATACATACATACATACACATATATATATGTATGTATGTATATGTGTATATATGTGTTTTTTGCAGGCAATATACAGTTGATTTTTGTCAATTTGCAAATCTGTCTTCTAATTGGAAAATTAAGACAATTTACAATCAAGGTTATTGAAAAAATCTACTAACTGCTATCATTTTATATTTTTGTGACATTCAATTCTTTCTTAAGACTCATTAGTCTACTCCATCTGTCTGTAGGAGTTCTTTTAGCATATTCTGAAATGCTGGTTTAGTGGTCATGGATTTCTTTAGTTTCTGCCTATCTTGGAAGTTCATTATTTCTCTTTAAACTCTGAAGAAAAGTTCTGCTGGGTATAATAATCTAAGTTGCAGTTACTTTCTTTCAGAGTTTGAAATTCATTGTTTTATGTTCTCCTGGCCTTTAGTTTATACTGAAAAAAATCTGCAGTCATTCTGATGGCTTTACCTTTTTAATTGGTGTTTTTCTCTTGCAGCTCAGTATCATTTCTTGCTGCTCTGTACTTGACATTTTCACTGTGATATGACATGGGTCACTTCTTTGGTCATATTTGTTTGGAGTTCTAAATGCCTCTTGTACCTGGATGTCTGTATCTTTTTCAAGGTTCTGGAAATTTTCTGCTACTTTTTCACTGGATAGATTTTCTGTGCCTTTGCTTTGCATTTTGAGCCCTTCTTGAATTCTAGACTCTTAAATCTGATCTTTAAAATTGTATCCCAGAGTCCTTACAAGTTGGTTTTTTTTAATTTTTCCGTATAAATATACCTTGTAAATTTATGTTCACGCCCTATGAGTCTGTCTTCTGTTTGATCAAACCTGCCGTTAAGGTTTTCCACTGGATTTACTTGGCTTATTGAGCTTTTCATCTCCAAGATTTCTAGTTTTTGTTTTCCCATCAGAATCTCTAATTCTTCATCAAATTATTGTTTCCTATCTTGTATGGCCTTATTTCCATGCAATGTTTATTTGTATGCTCTTTGAGTTCATTATTTTTAAAATCATTCTTTCAGAATATTTGGTATCTTGTCTCTTTTGATGTTACTGGAATCAATTACTATGGCAGTCATATTGCTTTTTTTTCAAGTTCCCCATATAGTATTTCTATACTGAGATTTGCTCATGTGTTGATTGGATCTCTCTTCTGCTTTTGTGTAAAGACATTTTAAGTAACAACCTTCTCTTGAAAATGTGTCCTGGGATGTCACATTTGTTGTATTCATTGTATTTACAAGTGGCTTTCATAGTAGTTAGTTATTCTGTTTCTTTGGTCACTACCGAAATGTGTGTAGGTTGTCAGAGCCCGAAGGTCATCCTTTCTCTGAATTTTATAGAAGTAAGGCCTATCTATTGGCTCAGGCAATTGTGTTGTAGACTGCAGAATAATATATAGTTTAATCCCGTCTGTGATTAGTCTTACCAAAACGTATGTCTTATACTGAGGTCCCTCGTGGGTCTGCTGTCCACTGTCTTTGTGTTGTTTCTCTCTGAAGTTGTTATATGGTTGGATATAGTTTTTGCCTCGCTGTTGATATTTTGACTGATTAGGGTGATAGATGCTGAAGATCGGCAGTTCCTTAAAAGAAGGCAACAGTGAAATCTGCTACAGATTGACACCTTTGTGGAAGGTTTCTCCTAGCAAACAATGCTGTTGAATCACATTTCATGCACAGAATTTCCTTTAAAATTGTAGTCACTCCTCTTAACCTCTGCTGCTGCTCTAGCAACTAAGTTTATGTAGTATTATAAATCCTTCGTCATTTCAACAATGCTCATAGCATCTTGACTAGGAGACGGTCACTTTCTTTGCACCACCTTCAAAAGCAGCTCCTTACCCTATTTTCCCTAAGTTGCAGCAATTCACTGACATTTTCAGGCTTTACTTCTAGTTCTAGTTCTCTTTTTATTATTCTAATTCTAGCTGCAGTTTCTTCTTCCACTGAAATTTTGAACCTCTCAATTATCCATGAAAGGTGAAATAAACTTTTCAAACATCTGTTAATACTGTTCTGATCTCCCATGAACGATGTATATTATTGGCCTCTAGAATAGTGACTCCTTTCCAGGTGTCCAACTGACTTTGCCCCACATCCCTCAGAGAAATCAGTCTATAGTAGTTAAAGCCTTATAAAATGTACAAAATGTGTTCCTCGTGTAAGACATGAAAGCCACAATTAGTCTATGCTCTTTGGGCTACAGAATGGATGCTGTTAATGAGCATGAAAAGAACTTTTAATGTCATACACCTCCGTGACAGCTCTTGGGTGACTAGATGCATCATCAGAAAGCAGTAATATGGGGTTGGAGATTTAGCTCAAGTGGTAGAGTGCTTGCCTAGCAAGCACAAGGCCCCAGGTTCAATCCCCAGCAACCCCCCTCAAAAAAATACTACTAAAGCAAGCAGTAATATTCTGAAAACAGTATTTTTATCTGAGCAGTAGGTCTCACAGTGGTTTTAAAATGTTCAGTAGCCGGGCATGGTGGCGCATGCCTGTAATCCTGGCACTTCAGAGGCTGAGGTAGGATTGCCACGAGTTCGAGGCCAGCCTTGGCTACTTAGTGAGTTCACGGCTAGCCTGAACTGCTTAGCAAGACTCTGTCTCAAAAAAACCCAAAAAACGACAAAACAAAGTTTAGTAAACCGTGCTGTAAACAGACATCCTATCATCCAGGCTTCCTGTTCTATTTATAGAGCAAAAGTAATGTAGATTTAGTATACACCTTAAGGGTCTTGGGATTTTTGGAATGGTAAATAAAAATTGCCTTCAATTTAGTCACCAGCTGCATCAGTCCCTAACAAGAGTTAGCCTGTCCTTTGAAGCTACAGATTTTCTCTTCAGCTACGAATGTCCTTTTCTTCTGTTTAGTTTTTCTTCCAAGTTGAAATCTATTTAGTGTTGCCACTTTCATCAACTGTCCCAGCTAGGTCTTCCGGATAGCTTGCTGCACCTTTTACAATAGCACTTGTTGATGCACTTTACTCTTTATTGTTGGGATATGACTTCTTTCATTAAACCTCATGAACCAAGCTCTTTTAGTTTATCAGCCTTCCCGGAATTAAAGGGAAGTAAGGCTTTTCTCTGGATTAGGCTGTGGTTTAAGGGAATGTTGTGGCTGGTTTTACCTAAACACACTATTAAGATCAATGAAAGATTATCTGAAGTCAAACAGGCTTTGTTTTCCCAAAGACTAAAACTTTTTTCTTTTAAACCTCTGGGCCTGAAGTCAAGGCCTTTGCTCATGTTAGGCAAGTGCTCTGCCCCTGAGTATTACAGTACACTCCCAACCTAAACCTAACACACAGGCTGACCAGACCCGTTTCCTAAGAGGTCATAATATATTCATTAGATTATGCAGTAGTCTTTATAGTTTTAGAAATTATGGTAGGACAATGTTTAAAAAATCAGGAATGTAGACTGATTTGCCTTGTATGAACTGTGACCTTTTGTTAATGTGCTACTGTACTTTTTCATCCCTTTGCCCTTTACCTCACTGAATCTTAGTTTATAAGATCATCTGGCCTGTGGGGTCAAGAGTGTAGTAGGTAGAATGTCTTTGTAGTTAGTAGGCTAAGAGGGAAACTGATGAGCCACCCCATGTTTATTAGCGGGACGGTGAACAGTGGTCTACCTCCTAGTGTGTAAATGGCAGCCATTATTATAACTCAGTAAGACTGTCTCTAAGGTTCCTTTGAGTTTAAAGGCCTTTGGAAATAGCACAGTACTATGTTTCATGTTTATTAAGCACTACATTATCTACTGATTAATCATGGCTCCTAGCTGGCCCCTCTTCTCGTCATCAGTAATCTCCAACTTTTGTTTTGCTAAAAGAAGTCCAATCTCATGAAGGATGAATCTTGACTGCTTTAAACAAATCATGGACATTCTAGCCTTGGCTTAGACTTTTAAGCTTTTCTGAGCTTCCCTTGCAACTGGGACTATGATGAGAGCTAATATGGGGTTTCAGGAAGCTTCTGGTCTGTTGTTTTCTTTTCCTCTGGTCCTTTCCTAAGACACAAAGATGCTAAAACTGAGAGCTAAGACAGCCACAGGTATGAATCTTGATTTTGTTCCACAGCAATCAATCCAGGATAAAACCTTACTGTTGTGGAATCTCAGTTTTTGTGATCTGCAAAACAGAGTAAGTATCTACCAAAGAATAGTAGAATGGGGAATAAATAGGACAATGAAGGTATATAAAGTTTTGGATGCCTGTAATAGTGCTCCATAAATAGGAGTGCTTCTCTAATCAAAATTAACAAAGCCATAGCCCTGCCAAACCAATAAACCATCACTGTGCTGCCCGAGACTATGTTACTCCATGGCCTTCACTAAATCATTCTGTTCAGTGGTCAGCAATGAGCACAATTTGTGAAAGTGATTTTGTTCTTTTAGAACTTTTTAAAGAACCACATTTTGCATAGATAGAGAAATCATCTTTACTAATTTTTATCTGCACATGACTGTAGAAAAAGCAAATGATACTGATGGCCACTCTGGTAAAAACACAGTGTTCAAATCTAAGAAGGATCACATCCACGGATCACATCCTTTGGACAGGTTTTATTCCGAGGATATCAAATCCCTTGGCCATGACAGCAGCTACTGCTTCACACAGCAGCATACGCCACATGTTCACCTTCAATACTTTTCCTGAAAAGAAAGAAGAAGATAGAATCTTTTATCTCTGATAAGAAATCATTAGAGAATCTTTTATCTCTGATAAGTGAACAGCTCAACCTAGAACATCTTAAACTACTGAGAGTTAATCCAAGAAATAGTTCGTAGGTGTATGCAAGAACTTCGTTTTTTTTAAGAACTGTTTTTTAAGATATGAGGTCTCTGCAGTGATTTTCAGAAGTATGTATTTTATACTGTACTTCTTTGTAAAATTCAGAGTTCCTTTTTTTCTCTGCTGACAAGATCTCACTCACTGTGTAGTTTAGACCTTGAACTTGGGGTGACTTTCAAAGCCTCTTGATGTGAAAAAACTATAAACCTAAGTATCGTGGTACTGGTGAGATTAAAAAATTCAGTTCCCAGGCATAACCCTCACAAATAGTTACTTACCATGTAACACAAGAGCCTAAGGTAGGATCCCAGTTGTTTTCTAAAGGCAGTACCTATTATCAAGAATATTCAAAGATACATTCTTTGCCCCTATGAGACATTTTTTATTTCTGTAGTACTAGGGATTGAATCCAGGGCCTTTGCACTGAGTTATAGCTGAGCCTTTCTCACTGCTTAAACTTGAAATCCTCTGGCCTCAGTATTGTAAGTGTGTTCCACCAGGCTCGGTTCTCTACAAACGTCCGTTTTCCTTGCGGTCCTAAGGTTGCCTCCCATGGAGCCAAGGGTAGAGAATCAGATTAGCACTAGTTCAAATTCTGTTGTTTGCATCTGTTGTATGCATCACTATCACTGCAATTCTTTGCACCTAAGAGGGAAGGTTTCTATGAATCAAACAAACCAGCAAGGCATTTCCACCCAACGCAAATGCTTTGTGGCACTCCTTCCCCAATACAGTTGATAAGATGCTCACCGGTTTGTCGGTCTTTCTCCACACAGTAGCAGCTATCGTAGAACTCTGTGAAAGTAGTTGCCAGCTCATAAATGTAATCACAGAGTGTATGGAGAAATAAGTCATCTAAAATCTTTTGCAAAATCTCAGGGAAACGTAAGATGCATCGGCCTAGCTTCCATTCCTTTTCATGGTCCAAAATGATCTTGGTCTCCCGAGCAGCTTTCCGGAGCATCTCTTCATCAATATTGGCCAGACGTGCAATAGACCTGGAACATCAGACATGTACTACCATTGTTGTTCATGTGCAAAACATATGTGGTAGACGTAAGTCAGAAATTATCAGCAAGCAAAATAAGATTTTCATAAATGGATGAAGTATTTTAGTACAGTGCATGTTATTAGGCAAAACTATAATAACCTGGCCCAAAGCAGTTTACAACTTTAAGAATGGGAATGTAATTCTTTTAGAGGCCCAGCAGACAGCCTCCTGGTATTTAAACCAAGAGTGTTCAGGAATCTAGCTGCCAGGTGCCAGGCTTAGGGATTAAAGTATAACCTGGAATTCTAAGAAAGAACTTACTCCAAAAGTTTCTAAAAACAATCATTTTGGAGTAACTAAATACAGAATGCTTTCCTTTGATTCAAAATAAAACTGTCTATCCACAGTTACCTGATTCTAGTGAAAGCATACAACAGGTAAGCAGCAGTGTTCCCTCTGTCATCTAGCATTTTGTCAAAGGAGAAGATATAGTCATTCATCCGGTTATGGGAAAGGTCAGCGTATTTGATGCAGCCATAAGCAACAGATGTCTGAGCAGCTTTTAATTCCTCTGGAGTTAAGACCTTTGGGAATAAGAAAACGGCACTTCAGTGGTTACTGCCCGTTGTTTTCATCTCGACTTACAGGCAGAAGACTGAGGTACGGAGCAGGTAATGGTGCTCTTTTATTAATAAACATCAAGGGAGAATAGCACAGGCCAAGGTACAAAGGGTAATGAAAACATAAAACTCACTTTCTCTGAGAAAAACCTGATTTTTTTCCAAAGCACTAATTTAATGTAAAAGTGGACATGGCGGTGCAAAACCTGTATGCAAGCCCTCAAGAAGCAAAGGCAGGAGGCTTACAAGTTCAAGGCCAACCTACACTACACAGTAAGTTCGTATCTCACAAAAAAATCTACAAAAACCAAAATTTAACATCAAGTAATTAATGAAAACCAACAGTATTTCACCAGTAGAAAAAAGAAATCATATTCTTTTGCTAATATCTGGTCATATATTAAGTATTTCTGTACTGGTCATGACAGACTACACCTCAGTGATGGTGCACCTTTTAGAGACCAAATGCCCAAACTGCAACCCAAAAGCCACTTATTTATCACAAAGTGCCAACACTGCACTTAAATCTTAACACTGCAATTAAATCTTAATACTGAGGTTTTAGTTGAGAAAACACAATTCATAGCCAGGCAGAGTGGTGCATATCTGTAATCCCAGCACTTGGGAGAACTGCCCCAAGTTTAAGACCAACTTGGGCTACAAAGCAAAAGCCCAGCCAACTCACACACTAGGCTCGTGGGCTAATAGAGCTCTGTGTGCCCACTGCAGCACACATGCCATCGGTTTGCCACCACTGCGTAATCATCCATCCACCAGAAACATCTGTTCAAAAGCTGGGTGAAGGAATGGAGCTGCTTGCGTCAACCCTTCCAAAACTAAACACAGCCAGGACACTACAAAGGAAGGGTTCTTGCAAACTTGCCTGACTGTAACTGTCACAAGTTTTGTTATGGCCAAGGATTACTTCAAACTATCTCACATCCTCATTTGTGCCCCATGTCTCCCCAAAAGGCTAAAGACAATGGCACACATATTCCCATCCTGATATGATTCTAGGCCCAAATGAGTATTTCTTAGATTCTGGTACTTAGGTGGTCTGAAGCAAGACCACCTTGGAAGGGGATTGGTGACTTGGCCCACAACCAATTAAGGTATTGCAGGAAGCCTTGCACTCTCTATTTCCATTTCCATGGTTCATCTTTCTCTTTACCGGGGCACCTTCTGTTTCCTAAAGTTCCTGTTGGTGAATACTCCCTGCTGACTATATGTACTCAGGAGGAGCTGGCTTGGTAAGGTGGCCTTAAGTAAAGGACCCTGCATCCTTTTGTCAGCTGGGTTTGGTGGAGCGCACCTTCCCAGCACTCTAGAAAGTTGAGACAGGATTACAAGTCTGAGCCCAGAGTGGGAACTAACTGACTTAGTGAGACCTTGTAGCCAAAACGAAGGGGAAAGGGCTGGGGATGCAGCCCAGAGCGAAAACCCTGGATTCAATCTCCAGTACTGGGGTGGGAAGACCTTGTTTTTATTATAAAGACAGTGATAAGTACTCAAATTTATAAGAACTTGTATCTGGAAGGACCTTCATTATCTCTCCTAGTGAATACTCTTTTGCCTCTGGGCATTTATTTTAACATTTATATTTGATCTGCAGCCTATTAGTTTTCACATTTTCTTAATTTTGGTTTCACTTCGGTTATGCACATCTATATTACTCCCTACTTATTTCCTGACAGGGTTCTAAGAGACAAACTTTCTAAATGAATGGGCTTGGGATGGCCAAGGAAAGCCACTAGGGCAGCCACCACCATCTCTCCAAAGATTCAGCCCCTCGTGTGAAGATCACAGGGTCAGGGAGAGGCAAGATTATAAGCAGGACACCTGCTACGCAAGGCAGTTTCTGTGCAAGCTGGGAAGCTTGGTTTCTGATCCAACAAACTCAGCCCTCCACCAAGTGAACAAAAGGTTCCCACACCAGGTACACTTACTTAACATACCAGAACACCCTGCCCAAAACCTTAACATTCCCCAGCAGGGCTCATAGGATTTTAAAATTATTTTTAAATGATTACTTTTGTAAATGATTACTTTTTGCTCTAGAGTGTAAGAAAACGGAGTACACTAATGTCCCCCCTCTCTGTATCCTAGTTGGTTAAATGGTTGTCTTCTTTCCTTCTTCATTAAACTGCGGGCACCGCTAACAGGGAGATGGTCAAGGTGTAAGGCTCTTTAGTGCTCTTTCTTTATTGTCCTCTATTTTGAGCCCGTCGGATGAAACTGAAAAAACCAAACAGACAAACCCTGCTTGAAAGTTTTTCTCATGGCACTCTTGATTTCTTGACTAAACTTTCAAACCTTAATGGTGGTTTTTGCCATTTGCAGCATTTCCTTGATAAGCTAAAAGACAGAGACAGCCCCTTCAGAAACAAAAATTTTGGTTCATTTGGCTAACAGTGGCTTAGAGTGACAAAACTGAAAGTTCACTAAATGTAGCTGGGAATAGTGGTGCATGGCTGTTGGGGAGGCTGAGGGCAGGAGGACTTAGTTTGAAGGCAGCCTGGGCAACACAGCAAGACCTTATTTCAAAATAAAGTACGAAAGAGGGGAGGATGCTGGGGATACTGCTTGGTGGCTGAGTGCTTGCCTAGCACATGTGGCATCTTAGGTTCGATTTCCAGTACTGCCTAAACAAACAGATTAATAAGCTAAAGAGGTCTTCAAACAGGCATTTTAAAGAAATCACCCTGTCATGGGCAAAATCCTGAGCTCACAGTAAAAGCTCTCTCTACAACTATAATAAAGAAAATATTTTTATGAGAAAAGAGTAAAAATCTAATAAAGGAAATAAAAGCCAGGTAGAAAGGAGAGTGAGTTACACAGAAGTGAAAAGACTGGATTGCTCAACAACAGGAAGAAAGAAATTTGGACAAAAACTAAAGGTTTAAGTGGGTCATGAAAGTTGAACCAAATTTAAAACTGTTGATAACTTTTCTAAAAATGAGACATTACCTGTTCAAAGCAACAGGCTTTTTGGAAATATTTTTCCTGTTTTACAGTGAACTCCTATAATAAGCTTTTTTTTTCCTCCTCCTCAGTTCTGGCTCTGCTATTGTGGCCTGATAAGAAAAATGTTTGTCTTAGAGGCTTAAGGTAACTTTGTTCGATTCTCTACTCTTGGATTTTTTTTTTTTAAGTATCTTAATTGTTCTGTGTACTGGGCAATTCCATTTCCAAAAGCTGAGTATTCCTCTGCTGAAGGTACTAGTTTTGTGGTGTTCCTCTGTAATGTGATGCACATTCATAACCTTAGAAATACATCCTTCCATTGCCTATTATATTCAAGTACCTCTGGGTTCAGTCCCTAGTACTGCAAAAACAACAAAGCTAGGTGTAAAATGGCACATGCCTGTAATCCCAGCTACTCAGGAGGCCAACATAATTTAGCAAAGATCAAGTCTCCAATCCCCAGGAGCGTTCTGTCTGTCTCTCTCTACACAACAAAAACAAAAGGACAAGGAAAGATGCTAAACAATGACAAAGGCTTCACTTCAACAAGTAGACAGAACTACTGTAAATGTGTATGTACATCAAACTACATGCTTACTCAGAAGGCCACGTCAGCAGGATTCCAAATTAAAGCCTGCCCAACGCAGAGCGTTGGTGGTATAGTGGTGAGCATAGCTGCCTTCCAAATTAAAGCCTGCCTGGGCAGTAAGACTGGCTCAAAATTCAGGGGTAAAAAAGGGGCTGGGGCTGTAACTCAGAGGGGAGAGAACATGTGTGAGGCCCTGCAATAACAAGAAATGTGAAAGCACCCAATTACATAAAGTAATATACATATATTACATATATATATTTTTTTTTTTATATATATATTTTGGGGGGGGGTGCTGGGGATTGAAGTCAGGCCCATGAGCAGAGCTAAGCGCTCTAGGCAAATGCTCTACCACTCAGCTAAATCCCCAACCTCTATAAAGTAATATTTTTATATCTAAATTCAGACTCCAATATAAAAATGGGGAACACTTCAGTACCTCATTTATGAAACGAGACAAAAATATCAATGGAGAAACATCAGAATTAAACCATTAACCAAACAGACCCAACAGAACACTTCATCTAGTAGCTGCAGTATTCACATTCTTCCTTCAGCAAAGACTACATTAGGACAGAGCAAGCTGTACAAATTACATGGAAACTAAACAGCTTTGTTTGAATGCTTGAAATTATTATTAGATCATGAAGAAATCAAAAGGGAAATTTAGAGTAAGTGCTCACACCCTCCTCAAAAATCCATGAAATGCAGGCTAGTTTTATGACAAGATAAAGGCTGACAAACCTTTAGCTAGACTAAAAGAACTAGAATGACTCAAACAGAATCAGATGAAAAATGAGACAGTACAACAGCTACCAGAGAAAAACAAAGGTTCATTAATGACTGTTAGCAATAGCTTCATGACAATAAACGGGAAATACTGGAAGAAACAGAAAACATTCTGGGCATATCTAGCTCACTAAAATCAAGTCAAGAAAACACAGAATACCAGACCTATAATAATTTAATGAAACTGAAGCAGTAACATCTCCCTATATAGAATAGCCTAGGACCTCATGGCTTACACTGCTCAATTCTACAAAACACTTAAAGAAGAACTATTACCAATCCTTCTCAAACTATTCTGAAAAACTGAAAAGGAAGGAATTTTACCAAACTTCTTAGTCTGTGAGGTCAGGATTGTACTTACACATAAAAACAAGAAAAAGACACTATAACAAACTGTAGACCAGTGGGCATTAAAGCACATGCCTATAAGCCCAACTAGTGGGAGGCTGAGGCAGGAGGATCATAAATTTGTGGCCATCCTGCGCAATTTAGCAGAACCCTGTTGCAAAATAAAGGGCTGGGTATGTACTTCAGCTGCAGAGTGCTTGCAGGCATCACTGTCAGCCTCAAGGTGGGCCTGGGCCACAACCACCCCCAAGACTACACAAATCCCTGTGGCTGTGACCCAGTCATGGTGACCAAAGGACTGTCTTTGCCACCCATCCCCCAAGTGCAGGCAGTAGGGCAGTCTAGGGCAGTCTCTAGGCCAATGCTTGCAGATGGTCAACCTGCTTTAGCACCACACAAAGACTTGCATTCTGGTGGGACAAACTTCTATTTCAGACTGCAACACTGTCAACTGTAGCATATGCACCAGATTCTAAGAAGGTCCTTCCAGCTGCGACACCCAATCTAAAGGTTGTCTTTGTCAACACTACCCTGACTGAGGGCAGCAGCATGTGACTCCATTTGCTGGGGGCAGAACAGGACAATAAGCACAGGACTTTGCCTTGATACTCATTGCCAAGCCAGTGAAACCCAAAAAAGGGCAGATCGTAACAGCCTCCATGCCCAAACCAGTACCCACAGAGCCACAGAGCCCCAGTGCTAGGGAGAGTTGCAGCCCCGGCTTCTGTAGGCAGCCCACTGCACTACGGCCCTTTAAACTATTGTAGTGCCTTGCTGGCCACTATGGGTCACTGATGGCCACAGGCACAGCAAAATCTCCAAGTGCATGGGCCAGCCACAGAGTCTGGGCACATCCTGGCCCTAGGGCAGAGAGGTGGCTAGCTGGACGGACTGTCCTTTCTTGGTACTCCCGCTTTAGGTTCAGTGACACGCCAGTTATGGATTTAAGACAAACCTCAGCTTGGATTATGCTCTAGTGCTGCAACCATGGCAACACCCAAACACAAGATTGGAGTTAGGGTGCCATTCAGGGCTAAAACAGTAAAACTGACTACGGGCTCAAAGAACCTCAAGAGACCATCCAAACAAAAAACCGATGAAGCAACCGTAGAGTTACAATGCACGTGAGACCAAGGAGACCAACCCAGACAGCAGCTACAGGACATTCCATTCAACAGCACATGGAACATTCTGTAGAACACATCACGCCAGCCACAAAACAAGGCTCAAGTTTAAAAACAAAACAAACTGAAATAACAAGAACAACTCGAAACCACACAGAATACAACAGATCAATGAAATGAAGAGGTGATTCTTTGAAAAGATAAAAATGACTCTTAAGAAAAAAAGAGATTCAAAATCAAACACAAAAAGGGAGGCATTATAACCCGACACCACAGAAATTGAAGCTAATTATGAACAACTATACGCCAACAATTGTGATAACCTGGAAGAAGTGGACAAATTCCTGGACATATCTTTATCAAGAATGAATCATATCTTCCAAAAAAAAAAAAACCTAGAAAATTCACTTAACCAAATTATTCCTCTTCTAGGTACCTTCTTGAAAGAGTTAAACACATCATATTATAGTGATATGTATATACCCATGTTCATAGAAGCACAATTCACAATAACTACTAAATCTTGGAAGTGGCCTATATGCCCATCAACAGATGAATGGATAAAGAAAAGTTGGCATTTATACACAACAGAGTACCATTCTGCCATAAAGAAGGATAAACAGGGGCTGGGGATTTAGCTCAGTGACTAGAGTGCTTGCCTTGCAAGCACAAGGGCCTGAGTTCAATTCCCGGCACCACAGAAAGAAAAAAAAAAAAGAAAAAAAAAGAGGGATAAACAAGTCATCTGTAGGAAGATGTATGTACCTTGAGACTATAAATGTAAGTGAAATAATTCAGACACACAAGTATTATATGGTTTTTCTAGGAAAACCCCAAATATAAAGAGCAAAAAGAGAGAGAGGAAATGGGGAGGGGGATCATAAAGAAATAGAAAACTTGAATAGACCAAGTATGAATAATGTGACTGAATCACTAATAAGAAAAGTCTAGGACCAAGGAATTTCACTGTGGAGTAAAACCAAACATTTAAAGACTGTATATTCTTAAATTATCTGAAACAGTGAAGAGAAGGTAACTCTTCCAAACTGAGTCTATGAGGCCAATATTACCCATACACCAAAACCATGTAACAACACAATAACAAAAAAACTACAGGCCAGTAACCTTGATGAAAATACCCCCTAACCAAATCTAATAACACATTAAAAAGATTACTCACGATGATTAAGTGGGATTTATTCTGGGAACAGAGGAGAATTTCAATAGATGCAAAAAAAAAAAGCATTTTAAAAACCTCAACAACCTTTCACAATAAAAACAAATTAAGTATAGAAAGAACATATCTGATGACAACAAAGGCCACATATAATAAGCTAACAGCAAACACCATTCCTGGTGAAGAAAAGTTAAAAAAGTTTTGTATGAAATCTGAAACATGACAAACGTGCCCACTTTCACAGTGTTCCCCCAGCACAGTACAGGAAGTCCTAGGCATAGCAATCAGGCACAACAAAGAAAAGGCAAATTGTCACTGCAGATGCTATGCTCATATACAGAAAACCTGAAAAACTCCACTAATTATCAGAATAAAACAATTTAGTGCAGTTGTTGGATATAAAATCAAAACGGTAACATTACTATACACTAATAATCAGTTACACGAAACAGAACTCAAGAAAGCAATCCCATTCATAACAGCTACAAAAAAATAAACCCTACGAAGGCACAGTGCACATATTTATAATCCTAGCTATTCAAGAGTCCAGGCCAGGATTCCAAATTCCAACTCTAGCCTGGCCAAAATAAAAAGAGTTGGGGTATACACCTCGGTGGTAGAGTGCTTACCTAGCATAGCACCACCAGCACAAAAAATAAACTCAACCAAAGAGATGGACCAGTGGAACAGACATAAGGAAACCCACACATAAAATGAGGAACTTAAGCCTGCCACAGGTGGACTGACTCCTCATAATTTCTCATTTTCTCAAGAAATGAAAATTGAAACGTCACAATATGATGTGTTGTTCATACTATGCCAACAAGGGCATGGATTACCTTGTCTCTCTCTTTTTCCTTCAATTTGTCCATGGCTCGTTTTAGTCCTTCTTCCAGAAGGTCTATGAGGCGCACTGTTTCACCTGAACGTGTTTTAAACTTCTTCCTAAAAACATTTAAAAGTGCCAACCAGATAGATTCAGAAACAGACTCTTCAACTTAGAACCTGAGAAAATAAAGGTCTGAGGCAAACAACCACAAACTGCAACACATGCTGGTTTCAAATCAGAGGCTTGATGCCAATGTGCCTTGTTCTACTCCAAAGAAAGGAGTGCTCTCAAGTGTCTCCGTTCTATCTCACAACTCAAGCATCCCACACTTTAGCCTCTAACAGTATCTTACCTTTAGGACATTCTCTAACAGCAAAATAATAAAGAAAATTTGCTCACTCTCCTGGAATATAACATTCAGCTTAGTTTTTTTATACTTTTAGAGAAACTTCTAGAATTGGTTGGTAGTCAGCGAATTCCTCACTGCAATTTTATTTGCATTTCTGACATAAATACAGTAATTCCTTTTATTTTGTGGTAATCCTAGACGTTCATCTGAAATAGCTACAAAGCTTTATAACAGAAGGCTGCCAAGGGCCCCATTCGAATCTAATGAAATGAGAATGTCCACAGACGGGGCGAAACTACTGCAAAGCACTAATAAGAGAGACACTGAGAAAATAGGATTTTAAAACCTATTAAACACAGCATACGTTTGCATATCAAGTATACCATCTGCCTCTTTCTTTTGGTAGGTTAAAAATCAGTCAAATCTAACAATGGTACAGATGAAACATCCTTTTTTACCCAACACAAAGTCTACCAAATTCTGATACTCCCTTCCAGTGCAGCTGGGTTTGTGGCCTACTGGCAGAGTGCTTGCCTTGCATGGGTTCAATCCCCAGCAATGTCCTGACCTCCATATTTTGTGTTTAAAATGACACCATGACACACCTAACCTGTCTTTTATGCTTTATTAGGCCTTTTCTACATTTTCTTGCCAAACTCTTGAGCCAGTTCATGAGATTTCCCGAAGCATGACCACCTCTGTGTGATAATCTGAGCACTGTCAAATAAAAGATGCAACTCGTTATAAGAGACAGAAATGCTTGTCTCTTAAAATGATCTAAAAATGATCTTAAGGTACCAATGAAAGTAAGATTTTGAAATGTGAAAGTCTGTGCCTTTGAACTGATGAACAATGAATATAAACATCTGATATTTAAACATTGAGCAGAATAAGGAAATGACTGCAAAATGAAAAAGTGAAAGTATCAAATAACTACACAGGTGTCGAGAAACTATTTTGAGATGACCTTAAAAATGAAGACAGGCTGGGGATTTCAGTGGTTAGAGTGCTTGCTTTGCAAGCACAAGGCCCTGAGTTCGATTCCTAGCACTGAAAACAAAACAAAAAAAGACAATCTTAAAACTCAATTGCAATCTCAATAAACTTACACCCTTTGACCAAGAATAAAACTGTGAAGGAAAAAGCAGACGTTTACAAAATGGTTGCACTATACTACTAAATATTTTGCCTAAAACTTGAATGTGTACCATTATAGATTTTATAACTTAGATTTGTAGCAGTAGAAACCCCTTTTTATAATGTATTAAGTCTACAGTCTACTTTTTATTTGACCTAGTACATATGTCACTTGAGGCTATATCCTCTGGCAATGGTAAGACAGGTATAAAAGGTCCAGCTAAGTTTACCATTACAACATGTAATGTACAGACTAAAGCAAAGTACGGACTTTCTTAGTTCTAAAGTAGTATCAAATAAAACAGAGCCTCTTCCAAGAAATGAGGGGATCAAGTATTAGCATCTTCAGGTTTATCTACTTACTTGTCTTCCCCTAGCACCACACCAAATCCAGCATGGGACACTCGAGTTACTTTAGGATCATACCAACCCATCATTTGAGCAGCAGCAAATACTGTGTGGAAGTGCGTCGCCTATAAGAAAGAGACAGAAAATTGCTTGCTAGTTTTCTAATATTTTTTGTTTGTTGGTTTGTTGTTTTTTTCTTTTGGTGCTGGGGATCAAACTCAGGGCCTTGTGCTTGCAAGGCAAGCAAAGCACACTAACCACTGAGTTAAATCCCTAGCCCTTCTAATAATTTTTACAAAGTCTTAAGGCTCTTCTGCTTAGGGATAAACATTTTATAAAATTCAAATCACTCATAAATCTTGTGAGGCAAGTGCTACTATAAAGGCTCTTCTTTTATTACCACTATATAAGACATTAAGAGTAGGACTGATATTGCACCTCTTTCAAAGGTTTTAAAAGCAACTGGATAAGGGCAAATTCACGTGCAATAATCTCAATCAAATTTTAAGTCTCACAACCACTCTACTGATAAGAACAACTGCTGAGGTTCAGAGAAATCACCTTTCCCAGGGTGTGCAGACCAGGTGGAAACCAGGGTCCAACCTGTGTCCTTTCTCCCACAACAGACTGATGTTCTGAATCTTAGTATCTGGGGGAAATTTAGTGCCCCAGAATCAGGTTCTACCTACCTTCAGTCAGCCAATGTAAGAACACAGCCAAATCTTCAAACTTACTTGTCCACTGTCCACCACATAGATGATCATATCTGCTTTTTCCTCAAATAGTCTTTGTTTAATAGCAGCCATGTCAGATGTATCATAGGTATAACCCCCATCTGATTTCACTATGGTCAATGGTACGGAACAACCCGGGACAAACACAATCTTTCTGCCATCATCCACTTGCACGAATCCTGTCAAAAAAACAAAAAAAACCAATATTGCTAAAATAATCCTGAAGGAACATAAATGTTTGGTCATTCCAGACTATGGAAGTATTTCATCATTCTATGACTATCATCTTACAAACTATTAGAGAGCTGAGCAAATCACCTAATCACACCAGGACTTATTAGAAGCCTTGGTAAATGTCTGGAACTGGGCATAGTGGTACACACCTATAATTCCAGCACTCAGGAGGCTAAGGCAGGAGGACTGGGAGTTGAAGGCCAGCCTGTGCTGTCTACTTAGTTCAAGGCTGACCTAAGCTACACAGCAACATCTTGTCTCAAAAAACTCACCAAAAAGCAAAAACAAAAAGGACAGCCAAGTTTCCTGGGTGCTGCTACACGTCAGATATCCTAGCAGAGTTGTGGCCTCACACTAGGCGCCCCAAACTCTTTATAGAAAAACCTCACAGATATCCACTTCCTTTACAGACCCAAAACATGAACGTATGCTCTTTGTTTTCAGGCTGGAGCCGTAACTTTTCTCTGGGAAAAAGACATGGATCTTTAGTAATGTGCTCAAACACGGCAGGATTTAGCATTTGGAATGAGAAGAGGAAACACCTGAAGTCATGTTAATAACATCATGATGAAAAAGGTAAAGCTTTTTGCTGTAAGAAAGGAAAGAAATACTTGAGTGCTACTATGTGCCAAATACTAAATTTTTAATTTAACTTCACAATAATTCTATGCAGTAAGTCATTCTATGCTTTTTACACAGTTTGAGAAACTGAGGCTGGGTAAGGTCAAGGCAGCATAAGAGGGGTTAAACACATAAACTCTGAAACCAGTCTGCCTAGATTTGAATCCCAGATTTACGAGTTACTAGCTGTGTCACCTTAGAAGTCACTAAAGTTTCTCTGTGCCTGTTTTCGTGTCATTAAAAAGCACCATGAAGACTGCGAGTATAGCCGAGTAGTAAAGAACTTGCCCAGCATATGTAAACCCTTGGGTTTGAATAAACCCAAATAAACCAATACTACATTAAATTTTATCATAACAGCTTGGTGTAGTAGCACACTCCTATAATCCCACTTACTCAGGAGGCTGAGGCAAGAGGATGCTAAGTTTGAGTGAGGCAAGGACAAGTCTGTAAAACTCTGTCTCAGAAAACAAAAAGGGCTGAGGATATAGCTCAGTGTTAAAAGTACCCTGGGTTCAACACTAGTACTAGGGGAAAAAAAAGTAATGGTCTTTAGATTACAGACTGATTAATAATTACCATGTCCCCACTAAGTAAACCAGGCTTCCTTGAAGGTAGGGCTGATGCTAGATCTGTATAGGAAATACACAAAATGAGCCTAGAATATTGTACACTGAAGACTATCGGGGTTGAGAGAAACAAAATCACAACAAAAAAGTAGAAAAGCCAATTTGAAGAGTGTTGTGGTTTGTGTGTAGATGTCTCCCCAAAGCCTCTTGCAGTCATAGGTGGGGCTTTATCAGAGGTGGCTGGACCTAGAGTGTGTAATACTAAATTAGTCCACCGAAAGGTTTGGCATAGTTCTGCTGGGATCAAGGATGTGAAGCTAGTTGGATTAAGGGTCAGAGTGCTACCCAACCTGAAGGCCAATAACCTGGATAATGTAAGGGACAGAAAGAGGCTTGCTGACGCCTTCATTTGCTTTGCTACCTTCTGCCTGCCATGAACTGCTTCTCTGCGATGTCTGTCTGCCATGCCGCCCTGCCTTGGAGCCAGCTGATTATGGACTGAAACCTCTACAAACTGTGAGCTAAATCTTTCCTCCTTTGAGTGTTGGGTATTTTGTCTCAGTAATGAGAAAGTAACTAAGACAAGGAGGCTATCATTAGTTTAAAATGTGAACGTTTGAGCACTATAAACACAAAAAAGGGCAGCTAATTGAAAAATATAAAATATATTAAGCCTCATTCACAATAATGCTAAAATCAAACAACTTGTTATAGCTAGATGCTCAGAAATGAATGTTATTGACAACTCCCACAAACACACACACACAAAACTATAAGCACTTGCGCTACTTGTCCTTAGTGAACTGTACCTTAGAATAACCTACGTAACTGTGTGACACAATTATGCGTATGTAAATCCCAAGTAACAAATGGAAAAGGAATGACTACACGATTCCATTCTCCAATCTCTAATGAAGTAATGGATTAAACTCATGATCACCAATAGCTATATGAAACTACCAGGGATAAGTCTGATGAAGAAATATGGATAGATCGGGTGGACAGAACTGAACCCACTAATCAATCTTAGTATCACAAAAAGCCAACTAGACACTGCTTGCATTCAACAAAAATCCAGGGGAAGAAACCCAAAACCGAAGTGAACACAAAACAGCATCTAATGCTGTTTTGTTAGAAAATACAGGCAGTGATACCATGCTAAATAACACCACATAGGCAATTCTACTGGACACATGGCCCAATTTCTTCAACAATTAAAGAAATAAAAAGGGAGAAAGAACCGATGAACTTACAGAACCTAAGATATTTCAAACAAATGTGATGTGCAGGCCAAAAATGTCATTGAACTCTGTTCACTTTCTTGGTATGATAAGGGTATTGTGATTTTAGGATGGAAGGAAAGACGTGTTCCTTCCATCCTAGATACATACCAAAGTAATTACAAGTGAAACCATATGATGTAAGCAGTATGTATGGGAAGGTGTCGATAGAATATGGCTGGCCAGTATTCCTAATTGTTGAAGTCATGTGCTAAGTTCATAGACTTGAAGGTTACTGAAAATTCTATTTTTCCTTGTTTGAAAACCTGAATAATAAAATTTTTTTTATAAAGAAGTATAGTGCCTACCTTTATCTTCAAATTCTTTCACAACAGCAGGCATCCTATCTTGATAGAAGGATTCGCCTCTCTCTACTAAGGAGATGTCCAATGCCTCATAGATTTTATTAAACTCTAAGTGAAAAAAAAGCCAACAAAGAAAATGAATAAAAATTTAAGCAGGAAACATGCATCTAATATTAAAGAAAATTATTTTTAACTGAAATTTATGGAAAGAAATTAATTACATAGAATAAGGAGTACAGAGTACATTAAACATGTCATTCTGAAAAAGTGGATAAATAAGACATACTGTACATCAAAATACAGCTCAGTGGTGGAGCACATGCTTAGGAATCCCTAGCTTCCTCCATTCCTCTACGATCATCAGTATCAAATTACTAACAACGGGTAATTTGATAATTTTTCTTCCTGTTTGCATTTATTTTTTTAATCTGTAAGGAACATGTACTTCTTATATAACTTTTAAAATTTATTCTTAAAACATGTAAATTAAGCAAGATTTGGTGATCTACACCTCTAGTCCCAGCTACCTGGGGGCTGAGGCAGGGTGTATGCTTGAGCCCAGAAGTTCCAGACGAGCCTGGGTAACACAGCAAGACCCGATCACAAAACAAGAAAAGAAACTGGGCCTGCTAGCATACACCTGTAATCCTACCATTCTGGGAGGGAGAGAGACAGGAAGACCACAAGTCTGAGCCCAACCTGGGCAATAGGCCTTAGCAAGATCCTGTCTCAAAATATAAAATGAAAAGGGCTGGGGAGATAGCTCAATGCAAAGTCCCTGGGTAACTCAGTGACACTCTGTCTCAAAATTTAAAAACAGGCTGGTGATACACAACATCCCTGACTCCAATTCCCAGCACAATACCTATCTCTCTATATATGCATATATCTATAAACATATACACACATACACTATCCAGTACTGCAAAGGAGTTATCACTAACCTTCTTGCTCAAAGATGTACTGGCTCTTCTTACCCACTTTAAAATGTCTTAGAACTACAAATGTTTTCGAAGAGCTAAGAAACCTGGCGTGGCACAATATAGTCAAACGTTTTATTACATCTCTTCCTTTGGGTCCTACACACTTCCAGAAGAAATGTATTACTAAGTGTTTTATAGTTTGGGTTTTAACTACGAATAGAATCTTTGATTTTTCTACTTTATTTTCTCATTTTTGTTGATTTTGCACCTGTCTTATTAAACTATCTTCTTAGTTCTTTGTTTCAGAAAAATATTTAAGAAAAAATTCCATCTCAAAATTTTAGAGGGTGGGGATGCAGCTCAATGGTAAAATATATGCTTAGTATGTACAAGGCCCTGGACTGAATCATGTTTAAAAAGTGAGTGAAGATCAATACTTAAGGAAACTATTAACAGTATTTGCTAGGGGATTGAATGAAGCCTAGAAACTCACCTTGGCGGGAGACATCACAGATAAGCTTCCAAGCTTGTGTAATATCTGGATCTTTACTCTGAAGCCGAACAACACACTGATATGCTCGCTTTTTAAATTCTTCTTCAGTATCAAACCTCTTCTTAGATTCCTGTTTTTAAAAAAATAAGAACCAACTCTGTATTTCTAGATAAAGAATTTATTCAATTTTAAACACATACACCAGACACCATGAGAAAGTGAAAATTTAAGAGCATCAGAACAAGTATTCTACCCTACCTTTACAGTCAAGAATATTGTTTCAGAGTCTAAGTATGGCTCAGGAGTAGAGTGCTCACCTAGGATGTACATGGCCCCGGGTTTGACGGCGAGTACCACCACAAGAAAACAAACAAACAAACAAAGCCCCAAGCATTCACTTTTATGTAGTAATTTTATTCTTGGGGAGCTGTCACAAGGAAGCAATTTAGAAAAAGAGAAAAATCTATGTACAATGTTATTTACTGGATAAGAGAGCCCCCAATCAAATGGAATAGAACATTCAACAGGGGATTAATAAAAACTTTGTAAATCAATCCAGCAGAACAAAGTATAGTAATAACATAAATATGCAAACATTAACAACAAAAATATTAAATAAACCCAAAACACAAACTATGTTTGATAAATGGTTAATATATAGAGCCCACCAAAAAAATGTATACACACTTCAGGAAAAGAACGACAGTATGTTTTTTCAACAGATGGTGTTACTCTTGTATGGGGGACTCTAGATGACGTCAGATATTCCAGAAAACCCGGTACACTGCCAGCCCTTAAAGAAGAATTTGAAAATTCACCTGCTGCAATCTCAACGACAAAGGTTACCCAAGCAGCAGTTCGCTGTACTAACAAATGCCTGGAAGCCAATGGCCACAGCTCTGAGTAACTCCTGTAATCCAGAGGCCAAAGGTAACTTGTATTAATCTCCTGATGTCTCAATAAATTTAGCATTAAAATATTTATACAAGTTTGTCTCTTCTAGAAGTGTGTATACATTTTTTTGGCAGACTCTGTATTTGTGTATTAGTCAAGGAGTGAAAGAAAGCTGGTCACAGTGGATGATTTAAAATTATGAAAGAAAAAAAAAAATGAAATAAAATTATGAAAGATGCAAGGCTAGGGTTCCATGTGCAGTACTGCAACAAAGCAATTATGGAAGATAAATAAATTTGTCTTTTAAAAGCTATTCATATACATACATTACACTTAATGTCTGCAAAATACTAAACTTTAAACACTAAAATATATTTTCATTAATGAATGCCTAAATTGGTAGAATTCAGTATCTTTTTTGGTTGGTACTGGAAAGTGAACCCAGGGCCTTCATACTTGGCTAAGTCCCTAGCCTTTTTTTTTTCTTTGGTACTGGGGATCGAACTCAGGGCTTTCTGCCTGCAAGGCAAACACTCTAACCACTGAGCTAAATCCCAAGCCCTCCTAGCCCTTTTTAAACAAAGACAAGTTAAAGCATTAAGGACAGCTGTGTCTCTGCATGCAACCAAATCCCATGGGTCCGTTTTTATTCACACAACCAAGTGGCATAGATCTCGGGATCGCAAAGAATTCAGTTTTTCAAGGAGGTAAACAGGGTGAAGCAGCTTTGATTTTTATCCATGTGATGCAGTATCATCATGGATAAGCAAGTATATGTAAAAAGTTAACTTGTTCATAAAGTAATTTAAGTTCAATAAAGTGTCCTTTGTGTACAGGCGTAAGCATGGTTTTCAGGTTTACCAACTTTCATTTGACTATATATTTAGCTCCATGGTAACTTCAAATGCCATTGTTGAACTTCCTAAGAAAAATGAATAATTATAATGAGTGATAGATACACAAACAATAAATGGAATCAAACCTTATAAAAGGCTTGAAGATCCCCAATAGGTGGTGAAACTGTCAGATAATCTGGAAATTTATCTTGCAGGTGAGCGATGAGCATGCCAAACTGGGTCCCCCAGTCTCCTACGTGGTTTATCCTAATACCAAGCACAGAACACGAAATATTTAAAAAATGTCAGATGTTTAAGAGAGAAGTACATTCTACTAGAAACCATTAACATTTAAGTGCTAGTACATCACACTCAGTAATAACTTTGTTTAGTTATTTCCTCAAATGGGCTGCAAACTCCCTAAAAAGAGAAGCCCCCATCTGTTATGTTCAGTTCTGTATACCCACTAACAGGGGCTTCATGGAGCAGGCACATACGGTTTGCTGAATGAAAACATTTCCTATCAGTGAACTGGAATCTATTTATGTTGCAAAACAGGGCAATGACAGTTGAGCAATGGTGATCAATCTCACAAATTTATGCAAATTTAACATTTTTGGGGGAGGTGGGGCCCTGAACTAGGGCCTTGTGCCCACTGAGCTAAATCTTCAACCCCTGAAAATTTAACTTTTAACTAATTATTTTAGTATAATTTAGATCAACGGTTTCTAAACATGAATGGACAAAATTCATCCCTCTCTGCTTTTATTTAATACCAAACCACCAGATCCCCTCTTAGGTGTATTACCACTATAGTTTGTCTTACTTTCCTAGGTTCTTTACTGTAGCCAGAGTAATCTTTAATTAGATCATACAAGTACAAAAATCCAACTGCTACTATGGCATACAAGGTCCAACATAATTTGTTTCTTGCCATACACCCCCACCCCCAGCTAGAATATAATGCCCTGGTATACAGGAGATACTCAAAAACTATCTGTGGTATGAATGAGGAGCTTTATAGTTGTTCCACATGATAAACTAAAAATATTATGAAAGTAATAAAGTTCAGAGGAGGTGTTCAGGACATATTTAAAAAGCTCAACACACTGATGGTGGCTATAACCACTGGTGGTACAAACTGATCTGATCACTTTTTTGGGGTGGGGGGTGTTGGAGATTGAACCTAGGTCCTTGTGCTTGCTAAGCAAGTGCTCTACCACTGAGCTAAATCTCCAACCCCTGATCACTGTTATCAGTCATTTTTTGCTAATAAAATTAATGAAAAGCCACCCAATGGGCCAGTCACGTATGTACCACCAGTAGCTCAAGCCACCTGGCAGCCAGACATATAAATACAGTCCCATTGTGAATGTGTTCATAAGCAGTTATACAGAACTAAGCACGTGAACCAGTGACTTAGTCTTCTCGAGTGAGACATTTCATTTTCCACAGAAATTTCCAAAGTCCACACCTGAGCACGTCATATCCTGCAAATTCGAAGAGGCGGCTCATACTTTCTCCTATGATAGTTGATCTGAGGTGGCCTACGTGCATCTCTTTAGCTATGTTGGGAGAAGAAAAGTCAACTATAACCTAAGACAGACAATAAAAAGACTTTTAAAAAGGACATAAACATTTTGTTTTGCTAACATAACACTAAACTCAGGCTTAATTCTGCTAGATTTTATAATGGATCTACTTGTACATTATTAACTGAAAAAGAAATTTATACAAGTAACTATTTCAGTAATACCTGCCTAACTATCAGTTAGCTATCTCAAATAACTTACAGCATGAAGGAAAAAAAAAATCACAAGACCCATTAGAAATAGTACTTCACTATTACATTCAAAATCTTGAGCATTAATGATGAAGTCTCAGTATAAAAAAAGTCATTCCCATTTGTGACATTTTCCACTTTTATGACAGTAATACATCAACAGAAGACTGTACATATACCTTCTTATTCTCTCCAATGGCAGGGATTTGAACTCCATTCATCAGGAGATTGGTCAACTGTTCTGATACAAAATCCTTTCTTAAGTGGACGTTAATGAAACCTAATGGACAGTAAAAAAAGAAAAAGAATCAGTCTCCCAACCTGATGAATGCTGACTCCCAAGAATTTTCTCCATTTTGTTTATGCCGGCTACAGACAGCTGATGTGGTTCTGACAAAACCGTTCAGGATCCCAATAGCACTTTGGGCCTTTGCTGAAGTCCTCTTGTTGGCTTTTGTTTCAGTTTCTATTTCTCTTTTTTTGGGGGGGTGGAGGGGTGGTGGTGCTGGGCTTGAACTCAGGACCTTAGCAAATGCTCTACCACTGAGCTTAAATCCCCAATCCCCTAAGCTTCTGTTTCAAACAATTCAGGGCCTGTTCAGTTTTACCAAATGATTTGTTCAACTCTTAAAAGAACTTATCCATTATCTATCCCCTTTTTGATGATGAATACCTGTATCACAGGGAGGCACGGTAACTGATACAGGATCATGCAGCCACGTGGTAGCTGAGTCAAGATGAAAACTAAGTTCCTAACTTACAACCCAAAGTGCTTTCACAACCTTCTTCAGTATGTGGGTTTTTTTTTTTTTTTTTTTTTTTTTTTTTTTTGGTG